>JARFJB010001404.1:367500-660000 GCA_036346205.1 Vesta saturnalis
TGCTGCATCGCAGAGGGTCGTTCATTAATTCTAAATTTATCCTCTTTATACTCAAAATAAGAATAATAACAATAATGGCTTTTATTGGAAACAAAAGTAATCCTAATCCGAATCCTGCTTTTGCATTAATTTCACCTATTTTGATACTTTATCGTGTAGAAATTGTAATAAAAGGTAATCTTAAAACAGAAAAAAAATTTCTATTTATAAAGTTAAAATTGTTTTAACTTGTAATTGTGAAAGAAAGGTTTACCTACTTAATTCTCTAAAATCTCATGTCAAGCTTCAATTAGCAAGAAACAAAAATATTTCTTAGTTAAGAATGTAAAAAACTATTGTTTTAAACTGTTGTATTGATTTTACGCTTTAAAAGTTCATCGCCAATGGTATAATTGCTGATTTTTATACGCTGTAATAAACGAATGTACTCGTTTAAATAATGCTGGAACTGAGTAGGGAAAGTTGCAAAACCTTCCTTTCAAAATACCGTTACAAGTGAACCATTAGTCTTGGTCTACAAATGTCGATTTGATTAGACAGATATTGATATATTGAAATAACAGTTCCTCTACAATAGTACTTGCATAAATACCTTTTTTTTTTCTACCTCTTTTCTGGTTTCGCATCAAACCGTAAGTAATTATTATTTAAGAATCTAAATTATTTTTTATCGTACACGTTAATAATAAAATGCTTCTCTTGTCGTCATGGTTATTTCATTTAAATTAAATATTCCATCTGTTTAAATACAATTAATTCAAATTTCAATAAAACTGCATGAAGTGTGCATATAATTTTATCCCAATATTAATATCCATAGATATTATAAATATCTATATATTTATGATATATCTATAAATATATCACTATGAAGAGTAGTTGGTACATAATAAAAAAAAAATTGAGTCATAGTTAATACAAACTGACAGTTTAAGTACATGTGAGACATATGCAGGTATAAAGGAAATAGAGGCAGTCAGAACGAAGAGATCGGCACAAAAGCACATAACCTGCCGTTATTTGTCAGGATAATGGTCAGGTCCAACGTATATAAGTGCAATATCATTGCCCTTAATTGCAGGGGTGAACATTCGTCAGCCCCTGAAGCTGGTGAAATATTACATTAGTTAGTAAAGCAGTGATTGTATGATAACAACGCCATTTTTGTGTGGTTACATTTTACGTGTCTTTTTAACAAAACCTGCATTTCAAGTAGATAAACGCCACGCCATTATTAATGCTACAACAAATTTGGTTTTTTATATGTGTTTCGATATATAACGTACACTACTCTAAAGCACGTAAAAGCAAAACAATAATTTGTAATTTTCTAGCCAGTATTTTTGTTAAATTACATTTGAAATATATTTTTAGTAGGCGGATTTAAAACATTGATAAAATAACTTGCGTGAGAAATTTGAATAACAAACATTTTGAATACTAATGTTTTTATAAGTACTATTTGTGATATAATTTTATCGCATCAATATAAAGCAAAAAGTGTAGATTAAATAATATGTATATTTTGAACAACCACTACTATACAGAATGAACGACAAACATACCAAAAACTTCACGTAATATATTATTTAATTTATTTAACTAGTATATTATTTTTTGTTCGTTCAAGACGTATGGACAAACAGGGCCGTAGCCAAAGTTTTTTTTCGGGGGGTGTTTAGTGTCGAATACTCTTTTTCAGCCAAACTGACAACATAAATATTCGAAAATGTAACAATGGTATTACTGGTTTCAAACTTAAAAAACCACTAACTCTGATTTTAATTTTAATAACAAACTGTACAGAAATTTATTTATTTATTGTACAAAATACAATAAGACATGGCATACTTCCAAATGCAAATGATTCATTTGCGAAACATTTTAAAAACAAACAGTAGAAAGCGAATATAGTACAGGCTGTCCCAAATTCGAGGGCAAGCATGGGGATCTCGTTTATTATGAGAGATAGGATATAGGTTTAAATTCGGCACTTTTGCTAAATTCGATGCCGAGTAATAATCTGAAAAGAAATTTGAGCTAACTCGAATGGATTTGGTTTTATGCTCAAAAAACTAAAAATTTCGGTCTTTGTTTTTCGCGTTTGGCTTTCTTATTATTAGGAATTTTCAAAATTCGATTAAACATTGTTAAGGCAACTTTGTACACACAATACTAATACGGTATTAAAAATATTATGCGACGTTTTGTTTATTCTGAACCATCATCAGGTTTATTTTTTCTTATCGGGGTTAAGACATATTTTTATGGCGTTGGATGGAGAATGTTATGCTGATTTTAGCAATATATAACACTTCATGGTTTGATCGACTGTGAACTAAAATACTCTTAAATTAAAAACTAAATATTACATTATCACGATACCCATGAATCAAACAAAACTCAGGAGTTGGCTTTTGTCATGTTATTTTATAATTGTAAAAAGGGTAATAACTGCAAGATCCTTCGTGTTAGTGCTTTAAAATTTGCAAGTTTCTTTAGAATGTTTTCAAATTCAGAAAAACGAGACATGATAAGGATATTTTATAGCTGCAATAGAAATAGTGTCAGAGCAGAACAAAGATATCCGGAGAGGTAGCAACCAAACCAGAGAAATTTTTTTAAACTAGACCAAAATTTGCGAGAATTTGGATGTTTTCAGAAACCTCGAAATGCATATGGTAGCAGACTAGACAGAGATGCCGAAGAAGAAATATTACATCAGGTACTATTTGTTAGTATTATTCTAATTATAAGAATTTCCACTCGCTTCACTGCTAATTTCAGCAGACATTTTTTTTGGAGAGTTATGACTTTATGTTATCCATCTTAGGTTCAAGAAAATCCTTCAACATCTACCAGAGAAATAGAGCAAACTATTGAAGTGCCAAAAACGACAATTTGGCGAGTGTTAAAGCAACACCGTTATAAACCATTTAAGTTACACGTTAGTCAAACTCTTCGGCCCGGGGACGATATGAGACGGTTGGATTTTTGTAACCAACTTAATACCAAAATGCTCAATCAAATAATTTGGACGGATGAGTGCAATTTTTCCACTAATGGAATGTTTAATCGTAATAACGAGCACTACTGGTCCGTTGAAAATCCACGAATTAACAGGCAAATGCCACCGGTCCTTTAATGTGTGGGTTGGAATCTGGAAGGATAGGCTCCTTGGGCCAATTATTTACGAAGGTATCCTAACGTCTCAACGCTACCTCACATTTCTAACACACGAAATATCAGACCTTTTGGATGATGTTCCGCTAAACGAAAGATGGTGGCAAATGGACGGAGCTCCTCCTCATAATGCTGCGATAATAAGTGAATATCTTAACGGCGAATTTCCTGATAAATGGATGGGAAATAGGGGACCACTTAGGTGGCCAGCAAGAAGTCCTTTAGATTACTTCCTCTGGGGCTATTTAAAAAATATGATTTATAAGACGTCACCGCAAAATATATAAGAACTCCAGAATAGGGTTGTTAATGAACTTCGTCAAATTCCCAGGCGAACCATTCAAAGAAACGTAAACAATTGTAGAAGAAGAATTCGTTACTGTATTCAAGAAGGAGGAAACTTGTTCGAACATTTATTATAACAATTTTTGTTTGTTTGTCTGTGTAATTATTTTGTTGTTACCTATCGATAAATTTGCGTTGTCGCTATTATGACCGTGTTACATAGACATACTTGTTTGAGTTGTTTGTTAATTTTTTTTTTTAAATTGTTTAAATGTTTTTCTGGATGTTCTAACGAGTTTAATAAATTAAATAAGTAGAACTACTGTAATTATTCCTTGCTGGGTCCAAGAAGGCGGAATCTTGTTCTTCGTATTTTGCTCATTATTTTAGTTCGCAGTCGATCAAACCATAAAGTGTTATATATTGCTAAAATCAGCATAACGACATAAAAATATATCTTAACCCCCATAAGAAAAAATAAACCTGATGATGGTTCAGAATAAACGAAACGTCACATAATATTTTTAATACCGTATTAGTATTGTGCGTAAAAAGGCGCCTTAATAATGTTTAATCGAATTTTGAAAATTCCTAATAATAAGGTGGCCAAACGCGAAAAACGAAAATCGAAATTTTTAGTTTTTTGAGCATAAAACCAAATCCATTCGAGTTAGCTCAAATTTGTTTTCAGATTATTACTCGGCATCGAATTTAGCAAAAGTGCCGAATTTAAACCTATATCCTATCTCTTATAATAAGCGAGATCCCCATGCTTGCCCTCGAATTTGGGACAGCCTGTTCATGAACACAGAATATAATTTATCCGCAAACGTCACAAAATTGACACTTTTTAAGATTAAATGTCACAGGTAAAGGTTTCACTTCTCGGACATGGAGTAAAAGTTTCACTTTTGCGTCTAGCCATTTTTCTTTTACCTATTTGCTTATTTAATAAGCGTTGTTATAGTTTTATTACTTGCAAAACGTTGTGATTATTATATTCTTTTACCTGCTCTTTTCTTTCGATCCTTACCAATTATCTTTAATTTATCTGATTACGTTTGCGGATAAAATAGTATATGTTATTCAGAGTAAAAGTGAGTTTATATGGCTCAGCTGAATAATTATTAAATAAACATTCAGCTTCGCCACATAAACTATCAACTTTACTCCTAATAACATAATATACTATTATATTGCAAAATCAAACTGTCTTGATTTATTTGAAAATATTTCTAAAACACATTGATTTTCTATGGAAATGTTCCTGTGAATACTTATAAGTGTTAGACCATTTAAACGATTTTGGCCTGTTGAATTCCGTAAGTAACTTTTTAATCTTCTTAGTGATGAAAAACATCGTTTTGGTGTAGCTGTAGTTACTGGTAAAGTCGCTAAGACTTTAATGAGAAAGAACACACTTGAAGATTTCATTGTTACAATTATTTAGTATATCAATAGCATTTTTGGCGTATCGTCAGGAATATGATTTCACTTATTCGCCAAAGACTAATTCCAGCTTCTAAACTGTCACCGTTTATGTGATTGATAATTTTCTGATAGTTACTATATCGTCATCTGCAAAATTAGACTGGTTACAGTTTCTTAGAGGTGTTATAGCTTACAAACGGGTACCATAACTTTTGAGGATATACGGTGAGCAACCTAATTTTTGCTTCTCATTTCGGGGGGTGCTTGAACACCCTAAACAACCCCCCCTGGCTACGGCGCTGGGACAAACTAATAACATTGGTATTGATAAAATCACTATTGCTTAAGAATTAACAAGTAAATATCAATGTAAATATGCATATCATTATTGAAGCCTCGCCTTATTAATGTAGAGTATGTCGATATAGGTCTTTTTAATATTTTTCTAATAGAAGGGGACGTTTTGTGACAGCAAAGTCCCACAGACAATTTCGAAATTACACCAACTCGATGAAAATTTACAGATTAGCCCGTATTAATATCGGCTACATGCTATTTTCATAATTGAGCTCATCAAATCCTGTAGTCGAAACGAAGATCATGTATTTTATTGTTTGTTTGTATTCCACTTCTTGCACGAAATTTAGCACGGGTGCCAACTGTACAAATTTGGCATTGTTTGGTAACCATTTTCAAAAAAGGCTAAATCGTTTACTGTAAGCAACAAACCTGATGTGGTCAAGATATAACATTCTTATGCAGTAATTGAATTATTTCCAAAAAGATTTCTATACTATACCGTTAAAGGTTGTCCAGATATTCACAAAAAATACTAAATATAATCAGCTAGACGACGGCATCATAGAATGGTGTTTCTACATACTTACTTAGAATACAGCTACATATTTGAAAAATGAGCGGTAAGACAGCGGTATAAAGTTTCCTTTAGGAAACGGTCAGTCTTAACTACAAATAGTAGATTCACTTCAGGGGGATCTTTAATTACTAGATTGAAAATGGTCATTGCTGTCACCTAGGAAATTGCATTCAGCAGGGTAGTGGTTCAACTCCCAGCGGGGAAATATTCTGAAACAGTATAACTATACTTGGTTCCATCTTATTTTGCATTAGAGCAGGAAATCTAGGGAGAGTGTGGTAGCACTGTCAAAAGAACGAAACTTCCGAAGCTTGATTTTTGAAAATTTTAAGTTATATTTTTATAGTGAAACTATTGAACGTTGCATCATAACCTTGTTTTGCATGAAAACCGTTGAATTTACAAAGAAAAGGTAAAATTTAGTCTTCAGACCTCTATTACCTACATAAAACGGAAATTGTACATTCTTTACATTGGTCATAATTGACAACATCGTGTCTTATCTCACACAATGAGATGTTTTGTTAACCAAATCTAGGTAAAAACTAATGTGAATGTCTTCTCATTCTTTCACTCTTCCAAAATCAGAAATAGGTGAGAAAGAGCGCAATTTCATAAGTAATCCAATGTAAAGACTTGCTTTCGTGATACAATTTACCTACTACAGTCTTCTGTTTCTTTTCTTGGGTATTACACGCAAACTTGGTTCTTCGGTCGCAAAGTCAATGGATCAGCAGAACATGAATATGTATCTTTTTAATTTAACCTATCCAGGAAATCCACAGCACTTTTTCATAAGTAATCCAATGTGAAGATTTACTTTCGTGATGAAATTTGCAGCGTTGTTCCTTTCTGGTACGTACACATGAAAATAAGTAACCAGAAATGTATCCATTGAAGTCATAGCTAAATGGAATTGCCCCAATTAGGGTGACTTGTGAAACTGCACCGAATGACATGGTGCGATATCCATAACCACAACACAATTTCCGAGTAATTTGGATAGCGCAGAAATTAGCTGTTTAATCGCCCCTTTTTTAAACCGGTCCCAATTCATAGCTTTATGATAATCCCGATCCTCGTTCCCCGAATCGAGTAAATAGTCGCAGTTTTACAAAAACCCTAAATTACACCCCGCGTATAAAACGATATACCGTTCAGGTTCACTTGTATTTTCGGATGGATTATTTTTGATGCCAGAATCGTGCACCGAACGATGCATATTAGAACCATTTTGATAAATCCACGGTTTGTCTACACAAGTCTGACATCTTGACCTGCACTTTTCAACTGTAGAACTTTTCTCAAAAACTTAATTTTGGCTACAACAACGTGTTCCATTTTACATAAAATTTTCTGCCCATTGACACGTTTGAGTTTGTAGCACATTAATTTTTAAACACTGTCGTTCAACCCCAATGAAAATCGAAATATGTCTTACGTGGGGATACAATTTGTCCAAAGTAAAATAATAATTTTTCAAATTAAATTGCCAAAATAGTCGTTGTAGACCCGAAACTCAGATTTTCCGAATGTAGCGAAGGAAAGCAAAAAAAATTAAAAGAAAATGCGAAACGTGTGTACAGGAAACGGTATAAATTAGCATATAGTTAAAGGGTAGAAGTAAATAGACAAATAAATGTATTATTAAAAACCGCTATTATTAAGGGCAGTAAGTCCGATTGGTCGTCATCACTATTCATGTTGCCAAAAACAGAACAGAACTGTCGGAATAAATTAACTAGGTTTCGAACTTAATTACAGAGTGAGTCTTTATTAGGTTTAATTAGATTAATCTACTCTTTACCTCATCAGTAAGCTTTAACTTCGCCTATACTTGCTACAGTGAGAACGAAAAGATAATCATTTTTGTGAAAATCACTAACATATATAGAGTACGACATTTAAAAGTGGGGAAAGGCAGGAAATTACATAATCTTAACCATGAGGCGACAGCGTAACAGAACGATTGATATAAAATTCGGCGAGTTTCCTTTAACAAAAAAATACTTATTCCATCTAACTGTTTAATTAGTAATTAATAACACTTATATCAACTCAAAATCACGCAATTCCAAGCTAGTTACTGTTTGACACGTCTGTCGGTGTTCGCGTTATTTAAATACACATTTTATACAATAGTAAAAAGATTAGATACATTCTTTTGTAGTTGGAATTGATAGAAAATATTTCAGATTTAATCAAAATTATCAAAACTGCTATTTAACAATGCAATTTTTACTAACTAAATTAACTAATTTATAAGGACGGTGTTAATTATCACTTGTATATATTAATTTAAAACTCTCTTAATTTGATTGATCGGATTTTAAAGTCTATTTGAATGCTTTGGTTTCTTGTCATTCTCTAATATTAATATAAAAGGTTTTGAATGTAATTTCCATTTAATATGTGCGTTTGAATACAAACTGTATGACTACTTATCAGATTTTGATTTCGGAATAACAAAAAGAAAACTTGTGTTTATATTAACGGTTGTTTATAGTACTTGATAAGCTTTAATTTTGAAACAAAGAAACATTTCTATTTACAATTAACAGCTATCTTTTAATTTTACTGTTATCAATATTCAACGGTGCATAATTAATTAATTTAAGGACTCAATCACAGTTTCTTTATTGGCGGAGTAAAAAGGAAAAAAACTAACCTACACAAGGTGAATAGTTCTCGGCCTGACACAGAGTTGGAGCTCCAAGCAGGAATAATTTATGTTCCCTACCTGGGTTCATACGTCATCAGTTCGTATGACAAGTCCCAACTTGTTCTCTGAAGTGCGTGTTTTTCGTTAAAATAGATAAACTCTTCGTTTTGGATGGATTAACTCCTAAGGAAATTCATCTGAAGTTGACAAAAGTTTTTGGGGACTCTGCTCCTTCCATGCCAATCGTTAAGAAGTGTGCAGCTGAATTTAAACGTGGTCGGACATCCTTAGAAGATGACCCATGTGGAGGACGGCCAAAAACCGCAACCACACCAGACACCATTGAAAAGTGCATGATATCGTGTTGGACGATATGCGAGTAAAGGTGAGTGAGATAGCTGAGGCTGTGGAGATATCGGAAGAAAGAGTGCGAAGCATCTTGCACAAATAATTAGGGATGCGAGCGCTCTGCGCAAGATGGGTGCCGCATTTACTGAATGACGATCAAACACAAATGCTTAAAAGATTTTCACACCAACTTTGGACAGATTCAATAGGGATCCAACCGATTTTGTGCGACGATTTGTCACCATGGATGAGACATGGGTCCACCACTACACGCCAGAAACGAAACAACAGATCAAGCAGTGGGTGGTAGGCGGTGGTTCAGCGCCAAAGAAAGCGAAATCGATCGCATCTGCCGGAAAGGTCATAGCCAGCTTTTTTTGGGATGCGAGAAGGATCCTGTTAATTGATTACGTTGCAAAAGGCACAACGATTACAGGCGAATATTACTCCAACCTTCTTGACCAGCTGGATGCCAAAATTCGCGAGAAGAGGCCGGGCTTGAAGAAGAAAAAATTATCATTCACTAGGACAACGCACCTGCACACAAGGGTGCGTTGGCGATGTGAAAACTGCGGGATTTGAGGTACGATTTTCTCGGCCATCCCTCCTATTCTCCTGATTTGGCACCCTCATAATTCTATCTGATCTCAAACTTGAAGAAATTTGTTTCTGAGAAGCGCTTCGCATCCAATGAAGAACTTGAGAGGGCCATAGATGAATATTTTCAGAACCTTCCAAGCTCTCACTTCAGAGAAGGAATACTGCTGTTGGAGAAACGCTGGTTGTAGTCAAGGGAGATTACGTAGAAAAATAAAATCATTTTTTAACTGAAAGTTACAGTCTTTAGTTGCCAGGCCAAGAATGTTTCACCTTGCCCTCGTATTATAAAACAGCAACGATAAACATCACTGTGACTTATAACCTAACAAACACAATGTAGTTGTAGTGACATATTTAAAAAATCCCGGGCAATTTCGAAACATAATCAAGCTGGTTGTACTGTTAAACATTGGACTGAGAAGTATCTGTGGTAAAAACGTATTATATTCGTTCCAATATTATTTTACATAGGGACAAAAGATGCGGTACGTGCAAGTACCGTTATAAATATGATTATATTGTTATTTAGTCATATAAAGATTTATAGTTTACACAAATTTGTAAAACAACTGAACTATAATTTATTTCATACAATGTTTCTAAGCATACATCAATCAAGATTAATGGTAAATTAAAAGAACACGTATTTTGATTAACTGCTTTAATGTAAATCGTTACTGTAGCTGTCTAGTTTGAGATGAAAAAGTGCTCTTATAATTTTAATGTAGGTGAACATTAATATTGGTTTAAAATAAAACATAAAATAATTGTGAATAATCGTCCTAAAGAAACCACAAAGATGACTGCAGTCTCGTTTGTATACTAACATCAATTTTAAAGCGCCCATAAACTAAAATAATTACGTTTCCTAGTTTAAACAATAGGTCATCTATCAAACGTGCATTGTTTTTCATCACATACTACCGTATAAATTAGTTTATTGTGCCATTTTAAAAGTGGTTTCTAAAGTAATGATTCAAAATTGTTCGGACAAAATGAGAAAATAAAATGACATTGTTTACATTCTTATTGGTGGCGAGTTTAATTTTCCGACCGTGCTTAACCCCCGACTTACAGTCACTTGAGCGTTCATAGTCTCTTGGCAACTTAATATCCCCCTATCCACCCTCCCGCAGTCGGCCTTACCGGGGGTGCAAGGGATGCACAGCGCCCTGGCGCCAGGTCTCGTGGGGCGCCGCAGGCTGCTGCTATTAAACTCAGTCGGCAGTCACAATGTTTGAGGATTGGTTTCTTATCTCGTCCTGTGTGCGTGTGAATGTGCGTGAGCGTGTGCGTGTGCGTGTGCGTGTGCGTGTGCGTGAGCGTGTGCGTGTGCGTGTGCGTGTACGTGTACGTGTGAGTGTGCGTGTGCGTGCGCGTGCGCTTGCGCTTGTGCTTGTGCTTGTGCTTGTGCTTGTGCTTGTGCTTGTGCTTGTGCTTGTGCTTGTGCTTGTGCTTGTGCTTGTGCTTGTGCTTGTGCTTGTGCTTCGCTGTGCCTTTGCCTTGCTTGGCCTGTGCCTGTGCTGTGGCTTGCTGGCTTGTGCCTGTGGCGCTGTGCCTGTGCCTGTGCCTGTGCGCCTGTGCCTGTGCCTGTGCCTGTGCCTGTGCCTGTGCCTGTGCCTGTGTCCTGTGCCTGTGCCTGTGTCCTGTGCCTGTGCCTGTGCCGCCGTGTGCTCTGTGCCTGTGCCTGTGCCTGTGCCTGTGCCTGTGCCTGTGCCTGTGCCTGTGTGTGCCTGTGCCTGTGCCTGTGCCTGTGCTCTGTGCCTGTGCCGCTGTGCCTGTGCCTTGTGCCTGTGCTGTGCCTGTGCCTGTGCCTGTGCCTGTGCCTGTGCCGTGCACTGTGCCCTGTGTCTGTGTCCTGTGCCTGTGCCTTGTGCCTGTGCCTGTCTGTGTCTGTGCCTGTGCCTGTGCCTGTTCTGTGCCTGTGCGCTGTGTGTCTGTGCCTGTGCCTCTGCCGTCTGTGCCTTGTGCCTGTGCTGTGTCCTGTGCGCCTGTGCCTGTGCCTGTGCCTGTGCCTGTGCCTGTGCTCTGCCTGTGCCTGTGCCTGTGCCGTGTCTGTGCCTGTCCTTGCCTGTGCCTGCCTGTGCCTTGTGCCTGTGCTCCTGTGCCTGTGCCTGTGCCTGTGCCTGCCTGCTGCCTGTGCCTGTGCCTGTGCCTGTGCCTGCCTGCCTGTGCCTGTGCCTGTGCCTGTGTCTGTGCCTGTGCCTGTGCCTGTGCCTGTGCCTGCCTGTGCCTGTGCCTGTGCCTGTGCCTGTGCCTGTGTGTGCCTGTGCCTGTGCCTGTGTCTGTGTCTGTGCCTGTGCCTGTGCATGTGCCTGTGCCTGTCCTGTGCCTGTGCCTGTGCTGTCCTGTGCCGTGTCCTGTCCTGTGCCTGTGCCTGTGCCTGTGCTGTGCCTGTCCTGTGCCTGTGCCTGTGCCTGTGCCTGTGCTTGTGCCTGTGCCTGTGTCTGTGCCTGTGCTGTGCCTGTGTCTGTCCGTGCCTGTGCCTGCCTGCCTGTGCCTGTGCCTGCCCGTGCTGTCCTGTGCTGTGCCTGTCGTGTCTGTGCCTGTGCCTGTGCCTGTGCCTGTGCCTGTGTTGCCTGTGCTGTGTCTGTGCCTGTGTGTGCCTGTCTGCCTGTCGTGCCTGTGCCTGCGCCTGTCCTGTGCCTGTGCCTGTGCTGTGTCTGTGCCTGTGCCTGTGCCTGTGCCAGTGTCTGTGTTACCTGTGCCTGTGCCTGTGCCTGTGCCAGTGCCTGTGCCTGTGTCTGTGCATGTGCCTGTGCCTGTGCCTGTGCCTGTGCCTGTGCCCGTGTGCCTGTGCTGTGCCTGTGCCTGTGCTGTGCCTGTGCCTGTGCCTGTGTCTGTGCCTGTGTCTGTGCCTGTGCCTGTGCCTGTCAGCCTGTGCCTGTGCCGTGCCTGTGCCTGTGCCTGTGCCTCGCCTGCCTGTGCCCGTGCCTGTTGTACCTGTGCCTGTGCCTGTGCCTGTGTCTGTGCCTGTAGCCTGTGCCTGTGCACCTGTGCCTGTGCCTGTGCCTGCTGTGCCTGTGCCTGTGCCTGTGCCTGTGCCTGTGCCTGTGCCTGTGCCTGTGTCTGTGCCTGTGCCTGTGCTGTGCCATGTGCCTGTGCCTGTGCCTGTGCCTGTGCCTGTGCCCGTGCCTGTGCCCGTGTGCTGTGTCTGTGCCTGTGCCTGTGCCATGTGTCTGTGCCTGTCTGTGCCTGTGCCTGTGCCTGTGCTGTGCCTGTGCTGTGCTGTGTCTGTGCTGTGCCTGTCGCCTGTGTCCTGTGCCTGTGTCCTGTGCCTGTGCCAGTGCCTGTGCTGTGCCTGCGCCTGTGTCCTGTGCCTGTGCTGCCTGTGCCTGTGCCTGTGCCTGTGCCTGTGCCTGTGCCTGTGCCTGTGCCTGTGCCTGCCTGTGCCTGTGCCTGTGCCTGTGCGCCGTGCCCTGTGTCTGTCCTGTGTCTGTGCATGTGCCTGTGCCTGTGCCTGTGCCTGTGCCTGTGCCTGTGCCTGTGCCTGTGCCTGTAGCCTGTGCCTGTACCAGTGCCTGTGCCAGTGCTGTGCCTGTGCCTGTGTCTGTGCCTGTGCTGTGCTGTGCCTGTGCCTGTGCCTGTGCCTGTGCCTGTGCCTATGCCTGTGTCTGTGTCTGTGCCTGTGCCTGTGTCTGTTCCTGTACCTGTGCCTGTGCCTATGCCTGTGTCTGTGTCTGTGCCTGTGTGCCTGTGCCTGTGCCTGTGCCTGTGCCTGCCTGTCTGTGCTGTGCCTGTTCCTGTGCCTGTGCCTGTGCCTGTGCCTGTGTCTGTGCCTGTGCCTGTGCCTGTGCCTGTACCTGTGCCTGTGCCCGTGCCCGTGCCCCTGCCGTGCTTGTGCCTGTGTCTGTGTCTGTGTCTGTGCTTGTGTCTGTGCCTGTGTCTGTGCCTGTGCCTGTGTCTGTGCCTGTGCCTGTGCCTGTGCCTGTGCCTGTGCCTGTGCCTGTGCCTGTGCCTGTGCCTGTACCTGTGCCTGTTCCAGTGTCTGTGCCTATGTCTGTGCCCGTGCCTGTGCCTGTGCCTGTGTCTGTGTCTGTGCCCGTGCCTGTGCCTGTGTCTGTGCCTGTGCCTGTGTCTGTGCATGTGCCTGTGCCTGTGTATGTGCCTGTGTATGTGCCTGTGCATGTGCCTGTGCCTGTGCCTGTGCCTGTGCCTGCGCCTGTGCCTGTGTCTGTGCCTGTGCATGTGCCTGTGTCTGTACCTGTGCCTGTGCCTGTGCCTGTACCTGTGCCTGTGCCTGTGCCTGTGCCCGTGTCTGTTCCTGTGCTTGTGCCTGTATCTGTGTCTGTGCCTGTGCCTGTGCCTGTGCCTGTGCCTGTGCCTGTGCCTGTGTATGTGCCTGTGCATGTGTATGTGCATGTGCCTGTGCCTGTGCCTGTACATATGCCTGTACCAGTGCCTGTGCCTGCGCCTGTTCCTGTGCCTGTGCCTGTGCCTGTGCCTGTGTCTGTGCCTGTGCCTGTGCCTGTGCCTGTGTCTGTGCCTTTACCTGTGCCCGTGCCTGTGCCTGTGCCTGTGCCAGTGCCTGTGTCTGTGTCTGTGCCTGTGCCTGTGCCTGTGCCTGTGCCTGTGCCTGTGCCCGTGCCCGTGCCCCTGCCGTGCTTGTGCCTGTGCCTGTGTCTGTGCATGTGCCTGTGCCTGTGTATGTGCCTGTGCATGTGTCTGTGCATGTGCCTGTGCCTGTGCCTGTGCCTGTGCCTGCGCCTGTGCCTGTGTCTGTGCCTGTGCCTGTGCCTGTGCCTGTGCCTGTACCTGTGCCTGTGCCTGTGCCTGTCCTGTCTGTGCCTGTGCCTGTGCCTGTGCCTGTGCCTGTGCCTGTGCCTGTGCCTGTGCCTGTGCCTGTGCCTCTGCCTGTGCCTGTGCCTGTGCCTGTACCTGTGCCTGTGCCGTGCCTATTTCTGTGCCTGTGCATGTGCCTGTGCCCGTGCCTGTGCCTGTTCCTGTGCCTGTGCCTGTGCCTGTGCCAGTGCCTCTGCCTGTGTCTGTGCCCATGCCTGTGCCTGTGCCTGTGCCTGTGCCTGTACCTGTGCCTGTGCCCGTGCCCCTGCCGTGCTTGTGCCTGTGGCTGTGTCTGTGTCTGTGTCTGTGTCTGTGCCTGTGTCTGTGCCTGTGCCTGTGTCTGTGCATGTGTCTGTGCCTGTGTATGTGCCTGTGCATGTGTCTGTGCATGTGCCTGTACCAGTATCTGTGCCTGTGCCTGCGCCTGTGCCCTGTGCCTGTGCCTGTGCCTGTACCTGTGCCTGTGCCTGTGCCTGTGTCTGTGCCTTTACCTGTGCCTGTGTCTGTGCCTGTGCCTGTGCATGTGCCTGTGCCGTGCCTATTTCTGTGCCTGTGCATGTGCCTGTGTCCGTGCCTGTGCCTGTGCCTGTGCCTGTGCCTGTGCCTGTGCCTGTGCCTGTGCCTGTGCCTGTGCCTGTGCCTGTGCCTGTGCCTGTACCTGTGCCTGTGCCTGTGTCTGTGCATGTGCCTGTGCCTGTGCCTGTGCCTGTGCCTGTACCTGTGCCTGTGCCCGTGCCTCGTGCTTGTGCCTGTTGTGCTGTTCGTGTCTGTGTCTGTGCCTGTGTCTGTGCCTGTGCCTGTGTCTGTGCATGTGCTGTGCCTGTGTGTGCCTGTGCATGTGTCTGTGCATGTGCCTGTGTCCTGTGCTGCCTGGCCTGTGCCTGTGCTTGCCTGTCCTGTGCCTGTGCCTGTGCCTGTGCCCAGCCTGCTGTCTTGCTTCTGTGCCTGTGTCTGTGCCTGTGCCTGTGCATGTGCCTGTGCCTGTGCCCATTTCTGTGCCTGTGCATGTGCCTGTGTCCGTGCCTGTGCCTGTGCCTGTGCCTGTGCCTGTGCTGCCTGTGCCTGTGCCGGTGTGTCTGTGCCTGTGCCTGTGCACTGTGCCTGTACCGTGTGTCTGTGCCTGTGTCTGTGCATGTGCCTGTGCCTGTGCCTTGTGCCTTGCCTGTGCCTGTGCGCCTGTGCCTGTGCCTCAGTGCCTGTGCCTGTCCATGTGCCTATGTACCTGTGCCTGTTCGTGTACGTGCCTTGCCTGTGCCTGTGCCTGTGCCTGTGCTTGTGCCTGTGCCTGTGTCTGCCTGTGCCTGTTCCTGTAGCCTGTGCCTGTGCCTGTGCCTGTGTCCTGTGCCTGTGCCTGTGCTGTGCCTGTACCTGTGCCTGTGCCCGTGCCTGTGCCTCGTGCCATGCATGCCTGTGCCTGTTCTGTGCTCTGTGCCTGTGCCTGTGTTGCCTGTGCCTGTGCTGTGCCTGTGCTGTGCTCTTGTGCCTGTGCCTGTGCTTGTGCCTGTGCCTGTACCTGTGCCTGTTGCAGTGTCGCTGTGCGTTGTGCCTGTGCCTTGTGTCTGTGTCTGTGCTTGTGCCTGTGCTCTGTGCTCTGTGCCTGTGCTGTGTCTTGTGCCTGTGCCTGTGTATTGCCTGTGCTTGTGCTGTGCTGTGCCTGTGCCTTGTGCCTGTGGCCTGTGTCTGTGCTGTGCTGTGCCTGCTGCCTGTGCCTGTGCCTTGTGCCTGTGCCTGTCTGTGCTTGTGCTTGTGCTTGTGCTGTGCTTGTCTGTGCCTGTGCTGTGCCTGTGCTGTGCCTGTGCCTGTGCCTTGCTGCCTGTTTGTGCTCTGTGTGCTGTGCTGTGCCTGTGCTTGTCATGCTGTACCGTGCCTGTGCCTGCTGTCTGTGCCTGTGCCTGTGCCTGTGTGTGTGTGCTGTGCCTGTGCCTGTGCTGTGCTTACCTGTGCCTGTGCCTGTGCCTGTGCCTGTGTGCTGTGCCTGTGTCTGTGCCTGATGCCTGTGCCTGTGCCTGTGCTGTGCCTGTGCCTGTGCCCTGCCCTGCTGTGCTGTGCCTGTGCCTGTGTCTGTGCATGCCTGTGCCGTGTAGCTGTGCACTGGCCGGTGCATCTTGTGCCT
The DNA here is from genome assembly GCA_036346205.1 of Vesta saturnalis. Lineage (NCBI taxonomy): Eukaryota > Metazoa > Arthropoda > Insecta > Coleoptera > Lampyridae > Vesta > Vesta saturnalis. Next base: position 383,782 of record JARFJB010001404.1, read on the forward strand.
GTGCCTGTATTGAATTTTCAGCCTGTGCCTATGTGTCTGTGCCTGTGCCTGTTGTGTACTAGCTGCAGTCCTGTGCCAGGCCTGTTACTTGTCTGTCTGTGCTGTGTCTGTGTTCACGTGTAAAGCCTGTAGCCTTACTAATCCTGGCCGTGCTCTGTGCCTGTGCTTACTAACTAAGTGTGTTGCCTTTAGTGCTGTGCAATGTGCTCAGCTCAGTCTTAGTGCATCTGTATGTATCGCCTGTGCCTGTGCCAGTGCCTCTTGCACTAATGTCAGCCATGTAACAAATGTACTGTGCCTAATAATTCGCACTGTAACAATACCTTTAACTGATTTTGCCCGTTGCCGCTGTGCTTAGTAGCCTGTAGCATGTGTCTGTGTCTGTGTTCGTGTGTCGCTGTAAATCTAATAAGTTCTGTAGCCTGTTATGTTATGTGTCTGTGCCGTGTATGTTTTCCTTTTGTATTGTGTGTCTGTGACTGTACCAGTGACACTGTGCCTGTGCCTGTGCTGTGCCTGTCTGTGCACCTGTGCCTGTGCCTGTGCCTGTCTGTGCTACCTGTGCCTGTGTCTGTGCCTGTGCCTGTGCATGTGCCTGTGCCAGCCATTTCTGTGCCTGTGCATGTGCCTGTGTCCGTGCCTGGCCCGCCTGTGCCTGTGCCTGTGCCTGCCTGTGCCTGTGCCTGTGCCTGTGCCTGTGCCTGTGCCTGTGCCTGTACCTGTGCCTGTACCTGTGTCTGTGCCTGTGTCTGTGCATGTGCCTGTGCCTGTGCCTGTGCCTGTGCATGTGCCTGTGCCTGTGCCTGTGCCTGTGCCTGTGCCTGTACCTGTGCCTGTTCCAGTGTCTGTGCCTATGTCTGTGCCTGTGCTTGTGTCTGTACCTGTGCCTGTGCCTTTGCCTGTGCCTGTGCCTGTGCCTGTGCCTGTGTCTGTGCCTGTGCCTGTTCCTGTCCTGTGCCTTGCCTGTGCCTGTGCCTGTGCCTGTGTCTGTGTCTGTGTCTGTGCCTGTCTGTTGCCGTGCCTGTGCCGTGCCCATGCATGTGCCTGCCTACCTGTGCCCGTGCCTGTGCTGTTGCCTGTGCTTGTGCCTTGTGCTTGTGCTTGTGCTTGTGCCTTGTCTTGTCTTGTGCTTGTGCTTGTGCTTGTGCCTGTGCCTGTGCCTTGTGCTTGTGCTTGTGCTTGTGCTTGTGCTTGTGCTTGTGCTTGCCTGCGCTTGTGCTTGTGCTTGTGCTTGTGCTGCTTGTGCTTGTGCGTGCTTGTGCTTGTACTTTGCTTGTGCTTGTGCTTGTGCGTGCTTGTGCTGTGGTGTGTGTGCTGTGCTTGTGCTTGTGCTTTGGCCTGTGCCTGTGCTGTGCTTGTGCTTGTGCTTGTGTTTGTGCTTGTGCTTGTGCTTGTGCTTGTGCTTGTGCTTGTGCTTGTGCTGGTGCTTGTGCTTGTGTTTGCCTTGTTTGTGCTTGTGCTTGTGCTTGTGCTTGTGCTTGTGCGTGCTGTGCTGTGTGTGCGCGTGTGGCGTGTGTGTGTGTGTGTGTGTGTGTGTGTGTGTGTGTGTGTGTGTGTGTGTGTGTGTGTGTGTGTGTGTGTGTGTGTTGTTGTGTGTGTGTGTGTGTGTGTGTGTGTGTGTGTGTGTGCATGCGCCGTGTGTGTGAGTGTGTTCGCACAGGTCACTTGTTGTACACTTTGCCGTTTAATTTGAAATTTTACTGGAAACATGTTTTTTAATAGTGTCTGTGTAGTGGTCTTTTGATAGTAACAGAGTAGAGATTTGAGGGGAGTTGTTATTGTAAGAGTATTAATTCAGCTAATCAGTTTCACGATTTATGAAAGGTAAGTATAATATAGTACACTGAGGAAGGATTTATTTACTATAATAAATAAAGGTATTTACTTTAACTTGTCAATGTTCTCAACTAAATATCTTTAAATACAAATTCATTAATTAGTAATTCGCGCGTGAGTATACATTATGCGAATACCTACTTCATTCAAATAAATGTAAGACTATTATTAAACAAAATTTATTAATATCTAATAAATCTTCGTGCAATATTAATAAACAAATATTTAAAACATGATTTTTGACGACGTCGCTTCGGTAGCTTATTAAATATAAGTAAATCATATTAAACAATAGTTTACTGTTTTCATGATGATTGCGTAAGTCGGTCGCTTATAAAATCTAAATAAAATTTACATATACTCGGTATAATTATTATTGGTTCATATTTGAAGTTATTGTTTTTCTAACATTTTCTTTTATTTGTAGATGTCTGATGATACTAATGGTAGTAAGAAGACAAAACTGTCTGGTGCACAGAGCCGGAAATGAAAATTAGAGAAGCAATTAAATCTAAAAAAGAATACTAGTTTCCATTAAAAAATTTCTTCAACCGGGCCCATCTTAGGCTTCTGAAGATCTAGTCGTTACAGAAGAAACCCAGGACGTTTTGGTTGAACCTTCTCCACAAACGAAGCCGACAATTGTTGGTGTTAATCCAGACCCCACTGAATGTGACGATGTATCTACGATAGAGGTAATTGGAGAAGATACAATGAAAGATCTTACATTATGGCCTGAAGTGATATCAGATAAGCTTAGAATATGTTTAATAGATCACGAACCCGCACGGATAAATATATAATTATTCCTATCCAACGAATAATAAAAGTAGTTCGTTTTTGAATTCATAACTATGCAAAGAAATTATTAAATGGTGAAACCATTAAAAGAGACTGGCTTGTATATTCAAATTCATATGATTATGTTTATTGTTTTTAGTGCAAACTTTTTTATGCCGATGGCACTCCTTTCAATAATAAAACGGGTTACAATAATTGACTGCATTTGTCTAGAAGCATAGAACGTCGTGAAAAAAGTGCAGGACATTTAATGAGCGTCAAGAAATATCTAGATTTAAAAACTGATATTTTGAAAGGAAAGACTGTAGACTTTATGGATTAAGCAGAAATTGAACGTGAAAAAAAAAGGTGGACGGCTGTAATTGAACGCATAAATAATATTATTATAATTATTGTAATAATATTACTCTAGCAAAGTACAGGTCGTAGATTCAAATCCTACTCGAGGTAGACTTTTTATTTATGTATCTAATAAAATGAATAATAATTTTAATTACATCAATAATATTGTTTATTTCCTAGAGAGGCAATGTTTAGCATTCAGAGGGAAATCTGACAATAGTAACTTTTTAAGACTTATTGAATGTATTTCTAATTTCAATGAGGTGTTAGCGGAACTCGTTGCTCGCGTACAAAAGGCTCAGACTCGCATGACTCCTTAAACTCAAGAAATGTAGCTAATTTTTTAGTGTCAAAATTAAAGTGGTTTAAACCTATCTGCTCCATAGTTATTTGGTACGACATATTATTCAAAGTTAATATTCTCACCAAAGCTTTACAAAAATCCGACGTTGTTCTTCCAGAGGCAATTAAAATGATAACGCAAGTAAAACAGGATTTGGTCGAAACTTGAACCGAGTCCGCGTTTAGGAAATTGGTCTGTAACGAAAAAACAGTGGTAGAAGAGCCTGATGCAGCGATAAAATTTCCCGCACCGACACGTCCCAGTCCCAGAAGATAATTATTTAACTATGAGGCTGTAGATGAACCTATCGCAGATCCAGAAACGGTTTTAGAGTAAATTTTTACTATTGTATGCTTGACACCTCTATAACAAAGTTAGGCGAACGTTTCCAACTTTTAAACGAAAGCAACATAATTTTTCTTTTTCACAAAACCTTAATAATTGGAAAACATTAGACTCAGAAGGAAAAAGAGAGTTCAAATTTGCAAAATAAATTAAGGAGTGGTGAAGGTTCAAATTAACGTTAATGAAAACGATCTGTTCAATGAAATCCAACATTGGCTTTTGTTTTCTCAGCCCGAACCGCAGGGGTCTGCGATTTTGCAACTATAACGGGGTAATCTTTCAATATCAAGATCTCATCCGAACTACTAGTAGACATTTTAACTGAATTCGAATTAAACAATAGATTTCATTTTTTGTGCGAATAAAACAACACTTTTACCCTTATATTCGGTCATTTATTTGCTGCTCACTACGTACTTGGGATCCCCTTATTTATGTCGCTATCAGTATCAGACAATGCTATTTTATACAAAATGAGTGTTATTCTAATTTTTAGCTTTAGTTTAATTCTTATTTAATATTGATAGAAGGGCGCCACTTTTTGATCCTGTAGTTAGCTGCAGGTAGGTCCGCTGAGAAGACCGCGCATGCGCCCAGTGTGGTTTTTAATTCCAGCCCCTTGAGGGTAGTCAACCGCAGACACGTTTAATGTCACTTAATTGTCGACTTCTTTTCAGGCGCTATTTTCAATCCTTGGTGACGTATTTATAATCCGCACCCTGTAATTAGGGACTTTTTGGCAGTATTAAGAGTTTATTTTTGGTAGTCCAACCCTGGAGGAGTATCTGATTGATTGTGCGAACAAATTTTTAATTAAAACTCAATTTTAAGTCCTAAAGTAATGTAAAAATAAATCAGGAAGAAAGTACTTCACAGATTTCCCCAATCATTAATATAAAGTAATTATATTCTGGATTTTCCCAGTTATATAACCGCATTAACAACCTTTCACTATTCAAATACCTCTGACGTAGTTGGAAAAACCCTGTAATTAACTAATTAGTTGAAAGGCAAACAGAAAACACAATTAGAATGTTAACGTTGCTTTGCGTGTGCGGCGTGGGGATTTCCCAGTTATGTAACCAACAATAACATCCTTTCACTATTCAAATACCTCTAACGTGCTTGGAAAAACCAGGTAATTACATAAAAACCAGACATGTTGACTTTCATGTCCAATTTTGTTAATTGCTTCTGGCAACCTTGCCCAATTTACCACAAAAAACAATAACAGTGTGCACGTTTAGGATGTTGATTTGAAATCAGTTTCTGCCAACCTTATTCGATTTAACACAAAAAACGGAAACAATGTGCAAGTCTAAGATGTTGATTTGAAATCAGTTTCTGACAAACTTATTCTATTTAATATAAAACAATGTGCAAGTCTAGGATGTTAATTTGAAATCAGTTTCTGTCAACCTTATTTAATTTAATACAAAAGCAATGTGCTAGTCTGGGATGCTGATTTGAAATCAGTTTCTAACAACCCTATTTGCTTTAACACAAAAACAATGTTCAAGTCTAGGATGTTGATTTGAAGTTAGTTTCTCCCAACCTTATTCGATTTAACACAAAAAACGAAAACAATGTGCAAGTCTAAGATGTTGATTTGAAATCAGTTTCTGACAACCTTATTCGATTTAAAATAAAACAATGTGCAAGTCTAGGATGTTGATTTGAAATTAGTTTCTGTCAACCTTAAAACTGGATTATTCGTTTATATTTGTCAGAGCGGAGTAGGCGCGGTCAGAAGCAAACGGAGTCCGCGTCACCGCCACTCAGCTGTCTGTCAGTGTCAGTGTGTTTATATTCCTTCCTAACCTATCAGTTGCAAGTTACGTTAGTGATAGTTGTTTTATTTTATTCCAATCCAGTTTTTAGTGCGTTTTTTGAAATTAGTTGCTTAGTACCTATTGTCTAGATAAAAATCTGTTAAGTTTACGTTAGTTCAGTGTAGTTGCATTATTCAAATCAGTGTTAACAGTGTGAGTTTTATAATTAGTGTTTAATAAGCGTTACAGTTTGCCCAAATAAAAACTTTTGAATTAGTTGCATTCATTACTAAGCGCTTTTGCCTCTCATTGCTATTTACAATGGAAACTAGCAACAAAAAACTTTAACGTCATTTTTCAATAGAGGTAACAAACAGTTAACTACAAATGAGCCTTCAACCTCAACATTCGCTCCTCATGACAAAAATATGCAACTGAAATCTGCACAAACTTCGGTTGTTGAGCTACGTAAGGAAAATACAGCATCCAAACTTGATGATCCGCCAGCAGGACTGGCTGATGACTTTCAATATCAACCAATCACATCATATCAAGACTTGATGACTGCTGGTAAGTCTATTTATAAGTTGCCTTCCATTTGGACTGAAGTAGGTAATGTGGGAACGAAAGAAAAATGCTTTTCCTTGGTTAGATTGTTACATCGGAAAACTTGTTTGTAAGATTTGTAAAGAAGTTGCCCAACTCGGGGCTTTCAAACAAGAGCGTTTGAGCGTATCAAAATAATGGCGTAACTACTTGGTACCCTTTAACGGATTATGCAAAACAGCTCAGTTGACGTCCGTAAGAAAAAAAAACCTTTGAACACAAAAATTCTGCTGGCCACGCAACAACTGAAATAATCGCTTTTGAGCCTTGGGAGAAAAAGTACGTTGATAGTATATTTAAAATGTGAAGTTACTAAAGAAGACCTTCCACACTTTTTATTCCTCGATCTTGTTGAACTATCTGACCAAACATCTAAGGCTGTAGCAGAGAACCTCCTCGATTGCTTAAGTAAACTTAGTGGCATTTTCCAGCGACTGTGCGAGTGTTATGTTCGGTAAGAAATCTGGAGTTGCTCAAAAAGTATCCTAGTCTCATAGTATGGCACTGCATGAACCATAGATTAAAATTAGGTTTGAGTGACGCAATCAATGAAGTGGGAGCTATAAACCATTTCCAAATATTTATGGACAAACTTCATTATATTTATAGCAAATCAACCAAATTCGAAGGGAGCTAGAGGAATGTGCTAATGAAATAGACCAAGAAATACTGTTATTGCTCAAACCTGATCAGTGGCCAACAGATAAGCCTGTAGGTTTTGGAGAAGCCGAGATTGAACGTCTGTGTAAAAGGTTTAAGTTTAATGTTGAAAAAATTAAAAACAGTTACAGAGATTTTGTTCAAAACCATGCCAGGATCCTTTAATGCCTCTATTTAACTGCACAAAGCAGTACTGCAGACTGCGAAACAGGATTTAGTCTCATGAATCTACCCGATCCAGACTGACAATACCAGATGTTTCGAGCTTAATGTTTTTGAAGCTACACGGCCCAAACTTGAGAGACTGGGGGCCAGAACCGTACGTGAAAACGTGGATCCGAAAACACAGGACTGCAGACGACAACCGAACGAGACAGGCAAAACCAGCTGATTCTGAGAAAATCAACCCATTTGCGAAATATTTGTAACTTTCGCTTTCGACCAGTTAACATCAAGCGTTTGGTGAGCATCTAAAACTCGGACTTTAACTTTACAATATAAGTATTGTTTAAGTTAGGTATAATAATGAAAAAATATTGCAAGGAATAATAAAAATTAATTATTATATGGATTTTTCTAATTTCTTGTTTTGGGATTTGCAATGTTAGGATGAGGGATGGTTCTTTTTTTTTGTATTAAGACCATTGTGTTACACTCGTAAGATGTTATAGAGAGATTTAGTTTTGCTTAATGGATGTACAGTATTATAAATAGTTATTATAACAAGTCTTATTAGACTGTACAGTTTGCTGTTTAGTTTATCAAGCCATCTACTAACTTTAATAATAATAATAAATATTGGTAACAGTCATACAGTAAAAAGTGAAGTATGGAGTTATTAAATTGGAATTGTTTTACGTCAAGAAATGCATTTAAAACGCATTTTCAAAGGCTCCATTTTCAACCCCCTCTTCTGGGAGGGGGGGGGGGGTGCCCCCCTCACACACACCTCCTCCCCAAACGTCGCGGCACTGGAAATTTTACGAGTACACCATTGAACCTTATTCGATTTAATACAAAAACAATGTGCCAGTCTAGGATGTTGATTTGGAATCAGTTTCTGTCAACCTTGTTCGATTTAACACAAAAGCAATGTGCAAGTTTGATCCCACCTCTAGCTAACTTCAGGAGCAAAAAGTGGCCACCTTCTACTAATATTCATTGGATTTTACCTCTTTAAATGTGATTCAAATGTGATATATGTTAGTGAAATACCGTGAATATAGATGGCCCCCACCGACGACAACAAATGTCGATTTCTGTTCATAGCAGATATTTACTCTAAACATTTAAATAAGCTTAGACTTGCTTAAAACGAGAATAAAAAACAAAGTTGTTTGTAATGAACATGCAAAAATTTTGAAATTGTATTTATTGAAGTAATGACATTCACATTATGTTGATGTTTAGTGAAAGTCAAATTTCTTTTTGTACAGTTGGTACTTTTGGTACGAAATAATGTCACAATATAGCATCTTGTTTAGGTGGTTGGAGAAAAAAACTAATACACCCATAAGAAAAAAAAGCATTTGAACGTTACATTTATAGAGGTTTTACTGCTCGATAAAACTTATGCTTCATCCAATAAAAAAAAGCATAAAGTTTGCAAATAATGTGTATATTTAAAACATATTTACCTAGTGTTCTTTCCACAGATTTGAATAGTGAGAAAAATTGTAATAGATTTTATATAAAACACCTTGAATAAATACTTTAAATTTAAAATGCGTAATAAATAAAATTAGTAAGTAATTTTAATGAGCAAAGAAATAAATATGATGTGTTTTTAAATTAATTAACCTAAATATTCATTAAGATTAGATAACACAAACTTTTTATGATCGACAATTTAAATTCACTAAAAGTTTTTAACAGATACAGATAAGACTGGTTTTATAAAAGCAAGCCAAGCTACAATATTCAAAGATTAACCATTAATTGAAGCCAATAAAGATTGAAATTATACTGATGAGCTTTAAACACGGTATTAAATTAATGTATGTATACCAAAATGAATTCATGAATTAATTGTAACAAGCTATTATAATTTAATTCGTTGTTTTAAATTAAAATTCACATAGAAATTTCCCTGGATTTTATACGTATTTTATGGATCTTTTGTATTCTCAACTACGCTATTCATAAAGTGTGGCTATCTGATCCAAGAGACAAGATAAGAGTTACGAGGACGTTGCAGACCGCTGCTTGACGAGGTGAGATCTGATCTACGAAGCCGTCAACGGTGACAGCCGCTGCTGAGAATGAAAAATCGAACGTATCCAGCTATGCCATGGCCCTTGTACAATTTGATAAGAACGTGATTTCGAGAATTTACAAAAGATCGTATATTTTATTAAAAAGAACTTTGAAATAAACGAAAAGAACAATAGAAAAATTTAAGTTCCGTGAGTACACATAATCTACGTTTTACATTTGAAAAAATCTCATACGTAGTAAAAAATTAGTTCGCTTTTTATGTTGTAGTTCTAATGTATAATAGTGCAAGATATTCTTGTAAATTCACAACAGCTTGTTTCATAAGTTTTATACGTCACGAAGAAAATGTCATCCGAAGTGACAGGAATAGAACGAACAGGGTTACGCACAATATAAACCACCTGAAGATTGATAGCTAACAACAAAATCGGAGCTAATTGGGTGCTGAAACCGTGATTGATGTAAAAATAATATGTGAAAATCATGGTGACTGAGAACAAATTGCAGTGTTTTGACTACCTGTGAAGGATTTATGTTGCGCTGTGGGCAGTATGTCCTCTAATAACGATACCTATCTGACATCAGCAGCTTCCGCTAATCTATTCTTACCTGATGATTCTATTACCTTTTAAATAGCTTTCATTTGTTACGATTGATGTCTTACTATTATTTCAATTTTTATTTACTATTTTTAAAAGGGTTCATCTAGTTGGTATTTATTTTTGCAATGCATTATTCATCAACGTAGAGAAAATACTTAATAAAAAGTCGAAAATGTTCTTCTCCAAAAAGTATAATAATGATTAATTTTATAAAAATAATGTAGACTCCATTTGCTTTACTAATTGAGAAGCATAATAATGCTGTGCTAATTTGGGTCGTGTATTATAAACAATCTTAAACTGCATCTTAATTAAGTATATATGTATGATTACTGTGTAAGCCATTTATTTTATAGACTCCCATCCCAGCCTAGTGGTTTTAAATTACATGTACTGCAGAAATAATTTCTACTTTAGACTATAATTTATAAAATACTTTAAAACCCTTTTAATTTAGCATTCAGCTAGAGAACTTACGCATACATATATTTAGAAATTTATTTTGTAATAATGTCATTTCAAATCTTAGTTTTAACATTTTTATTTTAGCACATAATTCTTTATGATGCAATCGGCATAGCAAATAGAAAATAAAACGGGAAGGTTATTAATGGCTTAGTATACTTTGTTATGTCTTTATGGGTCATCAATGTTGGATATTTAATTTAGTTTTACTTTTACTTCTAAGCAATATATTATTTTTTTAAATTAAATAATACTTTTTTATTTATTTATTAACGACCATTACCAACCTACAATAAAAACAAAAAATAACGTAAAGTTTTCTAAAAAAAATAATCGACTACATTACAGTCTTCAGTATTTTAGGAAATAAAGAATTGTAATGATATTTTAAAGTAAAATTGTTTTATTTTCGTATAAAGTTACAAAGCCAATGCTGTCCAAAGTGTAGTAATGTTTACTATAGGACTAAACGCACAGGTGGATTAAGGGTATACCGTGCATATACTTGTCCCCAGACTTTATTTCTTCATAAACATGAAATGAAAAAACAAAACAAAACAGCCAAGGTTTGAGCTGAGTCTATAAAACATTAGTTTTTTTGTTAAAACAAAAGATCGGTTGAGGAGAACGACACATGATAAATATTATGACAAATATGCAATCACTTTTTACGGTCAAACATATATATATATATATATATATATATATATATATATATATATATATATATATATATATATATAGGTGGCCAGCACCAACGCGTCGGTCTCTAGCACCCAAACGACTGATTTTTTCAAAATCTGTTTGGCGAGAATATGTAGCCTTCTAGGACTACAATCTAAAATTAGTTTGATTTATACAGGGTGATCTACAAACTTGTTACTTATCAAAGTTATATTATTTTAAATGGAATACCCTCCTTTTAATTTTTTTTAAATAAGGTGTAAAAATAAGGTAGACTTTCATTAAAGTTCCTATACCTAAACCTTACAGTTTCGAAATATTTAACTATTTTTGAAAATGTAGGGTTGTCAAAAATTCAAGTATTTTTCGATTCAGAAAAGATGAGACAATCTAATCTAGGTCATCGTAATAAGGATATTTGGAAGTACGTATTCTGTTGTTTATTGTTTCAAATCATAATTTATAAAATACAAAGAATAACCCGTAAAGTTAACAAACTTCAAAGTTAAATATCTTTGTTATTTTAAATACAACGCCCAAGAAATTTTTATCGGAATGGATTAACAATAGTTCGAAATGTATTAGGGTTCCCTATACCTTACTTCAATACTTTTCGAGAAATTAGTGTATTTGTTACATTTTCAGAAATTACGCCATTAACTCATGTCGATCAGTTAGAATTCTTTGATTTATAAAAATTTCTGTCATATTGACGTATTACAAAATACGACAATGTTTATAACTATTGATGATTTTTTCATTACAATGAAATATTCAGTGCAAGAAAGAGTGGATATGGTGTTGACCATAGGAGAATGCCATTAAAATTGTCTTTTGGCTTCCAGGGTTTATGCCCAAAAGTACCCTGATCGCAACCATCCTGATACGAGAGCTTTTGAAAGGTTTTTACAAACACTGCCAGGCAACTCTGCCTATCCGAAACCTAATAAAAGTAAACCGGTAACTGGCAATGAAGATAGTGAGTTTTTAGTATTAGGATCTATCGCTGAAAATTCCCACACTAGTACTAGAGTAATTGCTAGACAAACAGGTTTAAGTAGAGGAAGTGTGAGAAGAGTTCTCAAAAAACACAAATTTCATGCTCACATAGAAATTCATCAAAATTTGTATGGCAATGACTTCCAACAACGAATAGATTTCTGTTTGTGGGCAATTGAAAAAATAGGGAATCAACAAGATTTTTTAAATTTCGTTTTGTTTACTGATGAATCAACATTTCTCAACAACGGTTTGGTAAACAGACATAATTTTCACTATTATGATACCGAGAATAGGCATGCTTTTAATACTGTTGACCGCCAAAATCGTTGGAGCATAAACATATGGGCAGGAATTATTGGAGATCAGGTAATTGGACCATACTTTTTCAATGGTCATTTAAATGGTAGAAAATTTTTGATATTTTTAAAGCTAGACTTTTGGACACTTCTCGAAAACGTTCCGTTGAACATTAGAGGGAATATGTGGCTACAATTAGATGGGGCACCGGCACACTTCGATCGTAGAGTTAGAAATTATTTAACTAGGAAATCTGTTAATAAATGGATTGGAAGGAACGGACCATGTCATTGGCCACCAAGATCGCCTTGTCTTACTCCAATGGATTACTTTTTATGGGGATATATTAAAAATATTGTTTACAATATTCCTGTTACTACTGCAGACAATATGAAAGAGAGAATTAGAAATGCGGTGGACACAATTACTCCAGATATGTTAAGAAAAGTCAGACAAAATTTGGAAGAAAGAATTAGACTATGCATTCAAAAAGACGGTCATCAGTTTGAACATTTACTGTAGTGACAAATCCAGCAGTAGGCTCTCGGTGCATAATGTAAAACGGTCTTTTTCAAGACCAGCAACCGTATAACCTTGATAACCTTAATAAACCAAAAACCGTTTAACCGTTTAATTTCTCGAAAAGTATTGAAGTTAGGTAAAGGGAACCCTAATACAGTTCGAACTATTGTCAAAAGACTATTCCATTCCGATAAAAATTTCTTGGGCGTTGTATTTAAAATAACAACGATATTTAACTTTGAAGTTTGTTAACTTTACGCGTTATTCTTTGTATTTTATAAATTATGATTTGAAAGAATAAACAACAGAATACGTACTTCCAAATATCGTTATTACGATGACCTAGATTAGATTGTCTCATCTTTTCTGAATCGAAAAAATTTTTTGACAACCCTACATTTTCAAAAAATGTTAAATATTTCGGAAACTGTAAGGTTTAGGTATAGGGAACTCTAATGAAAGTCTACCTTATTTTTTCACCTTATTTCAAAAAAAAATTAAAAAGGAGGGTATTCCATTTAAAATAATATAACTTTGATAAGTAACAAGTTTGTAGATCACCCTGTATAAATCAAACTAATTTTAGATTGTAGTCCTAGAAGGCTTAATATTCTCGCCCAAACAGATTTTGAAAAAATTCAGTCGTTTGGATGCTAGAGACCGACGCGTTGGTGGTGGCCCACCCTGTACATATATATATATATATATACAGTGCGTTCAATATAATCGGACGCACTCAATAACTCTTTTGTATTGCGTTTCACAAGAAAGTGTTTAAATAGTTTTTTATTCATTTACAAATACTCTAAGTGCTTGGTTTAGATAATTTTTTAAGCTTCCGGTTTGACCGGAAGCGCACATAATTTTATTTTTTTAAATCACACTATATATATATTTTTGCATTGCCTATTTTTTTCTCAATACATACGTATAAAATTTTTATAGGGTTTTATAAAGCAAAATTAGAGAAAGATGCCATCGAAAGGTCTTCAATTTCATTATATGGTTAGAAAAATTAAACAAAATCAATTATAATACATACGTATAAAATTCTTATAGGGTTTTATAAAAAAAAATTAGAGAAAAATGCCATCGAAAGTTTTTCAATTTTATTATATGATTAGAAAAATTTAACAAAATCAGTTATAATTAGCGAATAAATTGTTCAAAGTTGCCACCATTCTGTTCTAGACATGCTTCTAATCGTCGCCTGAGTTCATGGTTAGTTGCTTTTTTGATTTGCTGCGTAGTTAAATTAACACATGCAGCTGTAATTTTATTCTTTAAGTCTATAACATTTAAAGGTGGATCGGCATACACCACTGTTTTTAAATGACCCCACAAGAAAAAGTCTAACGGTGTAAGATCCGGTGATTTCGCAGGCCATTCTACCGGGCCGTTAGTTCCTATCCATCGTTCATTGAACGTTTGATTAAGATATTCTTTTACTATCAACGCGTTGTGATGTGGATCTCCATCTTGCTGGAAATACAATTGTTGTCGCAGAAGCAGAGGAAACTCATCGAACATTGTTGGTAGCACGTTATCTAAAAATTCAAGATACCTATTGGCGTTTAGATTACCATCATAGAAATAAGGCCCTAGTAATTGGTTTCCAATTAAACCGCACCAAACATTAGTACCCCATACGGTTTGATGGTTAGTTTCCATTGACCAATGAGGATTTTCGTCAGACCAATAACGATTGTTTTGTTTATTAATAACTCCATTATTTGTAAACTTGGATTGATCTGTCCATAAAATATGATCTAAAAATAATAGATTTCGACCACATTGCTCAACTATCCATGCAATCAAAGTTAATCGCCGATCAGAGTCTTAAGGCCGCAAGTGTTGAACCAAATCGACTTTATACGGCAGCATTTTGAATTTTTTTAATGTCCTGTGAATTGAGCCAACTGATACACCTACTTCTTGCGCTACATGTCTAATAGATGACCGTGAATTTACTCTAAAATAACCCAATATTTGTACTTCAATATCTTCAGTCAAAACATTTCTTTGTTGTTCTAAATTCTGATAATTTACTCCTGGTAATGTTCCACGCATTCTAAGCGATTATTCAATTTTTCGTATGTAACTTTCGGAAGGATGATATCTATTGGGATATCTTTGTGCATATAATTCTACCGCTCGTCGAGAATTACGTTTACATTCACCGAAAATTAACAACAGGTCAACTTTTTCACTGTTATTCATTTTAAACAATTATTTCGATTGAAATCAAATTAAACTTTTATCTAATTGTCAATTGCAATAAACGAAAAAACAATTGCGATACGATTTTGTTGACGTACGCTGCCTACTGTTTTGTTTGATTCTTCTAATCGTATAACAAAATTGAAAAACTTTCTCTGATTTTTTTTTATAAAACACTATAAGAATTTTATACGTATGTATTGAGAAAAAAATAAGCAATGCAAAAATGCAAAAATGTATATACAGTGTGATTTAAAAAAATTAAATTATGTGCGCTTCCGGTCAAACCAGAAGCTTAAAAAATTATCTAAACCAAGCACTTAATAGAGTATTTGTAAATGAATAAAAAACTATTTAAACACTTTCTTGTGAAACGCAATACAAAAGAGTTATTGAGTGCGTCCGATTATATTGAACGCATGATATATATATATATATATATATATATATATATATATATATATATATATCTCCATATGTATATACAAGTTATATATATATATATATATATATATATATATATATATATTATAGGTAGTAGCGGACCCTATTGTAATAAACGTTTGTCAAATCGCCATTGTTACCACTATAGAAAAGATAATTAGTGGATTTTTTTAATATCTTGATAATACGTCGTAATTTGCTAATGTGTTCAAAATATTTTATGTAAGAAATGTGGGATTGTTTGTAACTAATATTGGGCTGAGGGTTAAAAAAGTGTATTTTGAGGTCTGACTAGCAGGTATACGCTTAAAAGAATGCTTTACTAAAGAGGCGTAACGAATCATTGGAATTTCTTATGCGCCGATTCTTAATGTAAAAATGTCACTATGTCAATAAATAATTGTGTCGGTACAGACCGTGATCAAAAGATATCTTTGTTACTTGGAAACTCGAGAGCCACATGTAGGGTTGTTACGGACGAATGCATATTTTTAAAATTAAGATGTCGTGCAATAACTAATATGAAACTGTTCCAACGTGAATTAATGTTTATTGTTTTTATATTACTTTTGAAAACTGGGGGTTGATTGCGGGAGTAAAGATGGTTAATAATACCCCAATTAAAATTATAATTAAAGTTATAATTTTTATATAAAAAGGTAAACAAATAAAATACATTGATGTTTGAAAGCGGGGGAAAGTTAGTTACAGTTAGAGTGTCAATCGAGCCAGATCGATTTTTGGTTAATTCGAAACTGCCAATGTAACATTTTCTTTTGAATTAGTCAACACTAATTTGTCTTTTCCTTCGAGCGTTAGTTGCAATGTGTTTTCCAAATATTAATATATAATTAACAGTCACCCTTTTTGTAGTTAAACCGCGTAGGTTAACCATTTGTGTCTGTTTTCAATTAAAGGAATAGATATTCAAGTGAAAATAGGTATTTTTATATCAATGTAAGCTAGCAGCAAATCATTTATCAGCCTAGATAACATATTAAATACCAAATATTGCCTTGCAAAGGTGTCTTAATCGTATGCGGGCTCAATAAACTGAAATCTGATAAAATAAAAGACAGTATAGGGCCCTCTCACTCTGGTATTTGTGTGAATTAGCATTGTTGTTTGTTGTTTATATTTATATTTGTGTAGAGGTGGACTGGTCAACGGGTACATGATACCGCTGGTTATTAATGGTAACAGGCAATTGCCAGTGGGTACGCACTCCCGGTGCCAGATAACCATTAAACACCTCGAATTTTATTTTTATTGTTTTTATTGTTGTATAGATGAATGTGTAACCTGGAAAAGGAGCACTGTATTTTTCTAACGCCCTCATATTTATATGTCAGTCAAGATGTTGTGATCTATTTATAACTTACCCTTGTGAGGCTTTGTTTTGATGAGTTTTTTTCGTGTCAGTTGATAGGTAGAATTATTTACCTGCGAGCTGGTTTCTCTTTGTATGTGATTTATTGTAATCTGACTTATGTATTCTGTGCTTTAGTGGTCACTAAACAATTGGGTAAGTGTTACTATCACCTGTGCAATTTTACTGTGTATGTGTACCGTAATTTGCTTTATTATTTTATGTGCTTATTTACTTAAAGACCGGCATGATTGGTTTTAAAGGGCCACGTGTTTGGAATTACGATTTTTATTATGATTTTTATTTTGATTATTTATGACCCAATTGTGCGTGTTACTACATATGTTTTCGTTTTATTATTGTGTTTCTGTGTAACTAAACTGCTTTTTATTCATTTTTTCTTAATGTTATAATTTTGTACGCACTTTAACTTGATTTAATGGTGTTTTGTTACATATTTAACCCTTTCATTGTCTTTTTTTGTGTGTTATTTGACTTATTAATGTACTAGTGCAATTACTTATTTATGAATAAAGTGGGTTTCATGAGTGGTTCTTTCCGACAATAGTATATTAACGGGGGCTCAACCACCGTTGTGGACAGCTCGTTGATTTTGATTTGGGTAGTTTCATTTTTTTTTACCTGCATGATGCAACACTTACCTTGTCCAGCCTATCTAATTCAGACAGCACAACGTATCTACCACTAGACGTCCACTTCGATTGATTAGATTTGATGTTTGCGAGTAACTAAATATCAGACATTATTGTCAGTCAAGTCAAGATAAATTACTAACGAATATTTTGTTCTTGAATTTGCATTATTGCAAATAAGTTAATATTACGTTTTTCAAGATAGGGTACCTGCAATAATATATATATATATATATATATATATATATATATATATATATATATATATGAATTTAATAATAGTATAGTTATATTTTTAAATATAATTTTTAAATTATATTATATATGGAACAAATTAATTAACACGTCAATCAATTAATTTGTTCACCAGTAATTTTCATTTAATTACGTTTTTCTGATGAAGGTTAAAATTTTAACAAATATATAAAATATAATAAATATTATCAATTTGCTTTTACCTGTATGCTACTAATAAAATAGCATTATTTTTTAAAAATATATATATATATATATATATATATATATATATATATATATAGTTGATTTTAGGTTTCAGTGTAGTATGAAATATTTTCGTTGTCACCAGAGACGCGAGACAACGCCGGATAAACACTGTTTCATACACATATATATATATATATATATATATATATATATATATATATAAACTTTAAGTAATACCAAAATTTAACAAAATTTCTAATTATTTGCATAGGAAACCTAATACCAATTGAAAGAAAATTCAAATCTACATCGACTGCATTAAAAACATACAGAATGTTCTATGTAAAAATATTGACTTATTTACGTTTAAAGTTTCATAAGATGGAGGCATGTTTACAAAAACCCTGTGCATAAATAACAATAATTGATCGTACTATCTTGTATAGCACTTACTTATTAATTATCTATGCAAAAGCGGTTACTGTCAAATTTTTCATTAAATAAATTATATCTTTAAAAATATAAATTTTAGGTATATGGTACTCTGAACAAATAAACGTAAAATTTTATTGACAATCTAAAAAAAAATTAAAAAATATATTATTCTATTTAAAATAAGAAAGATGGCGTCTACTTCCAGTATAACCAAAAGTGCCACTTTCTTGCGAATATTTTTATTTAGCAGGTCTTTTGACACCGTGTTGATCCAAGTTTTCAGAATCGTATATTTGTTTTCTCCGTAAACTTCAATACACGGTCAAAATAATCACTTTATATATATATATATATATATATATATATATATATATATATATATATATATATGTACGTATACTGGTGTTGCAAAAACGTTCCGCTAATTCCTTGGGTAAATAGAATATTAAATAACGTTAGTTTGGTTAATCAACATGTATCCGAAAATGCATCCTTAAGAAGATACGGCCCTGTAAAATCTCCTAAAATCTTTTTTTTTTATTATCTCTGAAACGGTTTAAGATACCTAAATGAAATTTAGATCACAAATACCTTTGATTAGGTCATAAAAGGTAGTGTCGACACATTTTTAATATTTTGTAAAGGAGCGTCGCTAAATGAACTTATTTGCCCCAAACTTTTAAGCATAAAAAATTTTTTTTTAACAATTTACCACAAAAAAGGTACTCTTGTTGAAAGTCAAAGAAATGACTGGTTTTGGGGTTATTTGAGGTTTTAACATGTTTTACGTAAAATAAGAAAATAAAATAAATAATGAGGTAATTTGATTTATTTGAATTAAGTAGGTTTAGACTGCAGACTTGCGATTTTTTTTGTTTGACAGATTCGTTTAACACATGGTTGTTGATAGTTTTGGTTTGTTTAACAAGTAATAACGCTTTTAAAAACTTTGAAAATGAATATGTACACTAATAATGACTATACCGTTATGTTGTTAACATTAGGGAAATGTGAGCGAAAAGAAGATATGCGGAAAAATTTCCAAGAAGAAGTGTTCCGGATTAAAAAACACTTTTGAATAGAAAATATTAAAAATTTGTCAGTACTATCTTTTATGATCTAATCAAAAGTATTTGTGATCTACATTTCATTTAGGTATCTTAAACCGTTTCAGAGATAATAAAAAAAAAAAGATTTTTGGGGCCACTTTTACTGGGCCGTCTCTTGTTAAGGAGGGTTTTTCAGACACATGTTTATTAAACAAACTAACGTTATTTTTAATATTCTATTTACCCCAGATATTAGCGGAACGTTTTTTGAAACGCCCTGTATATATGGGGTGTCCCAACGATTTGGGGGTGGAAGATTCGCCGATATTGATCATTTAAAAAAATCTTATAACAGATTATTGTAGTCAATAACGAGGAGCATCTTGTAAAAATATCTTTGTATATACAGAATAGCCAATTTTCAAGCACTACACTAAACTTGTTTTTTTTAGTGGAATACCCTATATATTTTTATACAGGGTCCTTCATTTCAGCTCCTGTCTTTTGTAGCTTAGTTATTATTTAACTTAAAGTTTTAATATTTTGCACACTTTATCTGTGACCTAGGGAGCATTTTAGGAAAATGTCATTGATTATACAGGGTGGTCCAAACAAGTGTGACGTCATAATGGCATTTTTTATAATCTGTTGCAGTTTTAATTGGCTTCCATGATTGTCTACATAACCCTAAAATTGTATAGAAATCGGTTGAATAACATCGACAATAACAAATATAGTGTTGAACAAATCAGCTTTACAACACTGGTTTTAAAAATAGTTAAAAATAGAAATAGTGGCTCGTTTTCAGATAATAAGCCAGGAACACATTAAGTAATGTTTAAAATCAAGCTGGACCAAATTTGGGGAATCTAAATTATACAGGGTCTTCAAAATTTACTGTCAACTTTTGAGAATTTAAAGATCTTTTTCTGTCTTATTTTAAATATAACACCTTGTATAATTTAATTGCATTCGATGCGGAATTAAAAACATAACTTTTTTTAAATATGTCCCTATCAAAATTCCTAACACTTTAAAAGATATACGCCAAAAACTCGTTTTATCAACCATTTCATTAGCAATTTCAATAAAAAAAATAAGGTAGCTGAAATCAATCTAATGTCATGAGTGCTATTTTGACAAGTATTGCATATTTGTTACTATTATAAGATCTCGTGTAAAGTGGTTTGCTTCTAATTGCGCCTTTTATGGTGAATTACAGCAGGGATATGATTTTCATATTGGGAGAGTCCCAAAAGAACTGTTTTTTGGAGAGTCGGCTTTATGCAGAGCGTTACCCAGAACGACGGCATCCGGATAAGCGTAGTCTGCAGAATTTATTCGAGAGATTCACGAAAACGGGAAAAGTAGAATACTCCAGACCAGTTCGAAATAAACAGGTTCGAACAGAAGAAAAGGAATTGTATGTGCTACTACAGGTTACGGAAAATCCGTCCATTAGTCAGAAGGTAGTGGCTGATGCAGTAGATGTTACTAAAAGTACTGTTCAACGTGTTTTAAAAGACAATCGGTTCCATACGTATCACATTCAGTTTCATCTAGCACTTTTCCAAGAAGACTTTGAATTCTGTAATTGGGCACAGGATAAAATAAGGTTCAGTTTTGACTTTTTCGATAAGGTTTTGTTCTCCGATGAGGCCACCTGCCATAAAAACAGATTTGTTAATCGGCATAATTTTCATTACTACTGGGACCACAACCCGAGGATATTCAGGCAGATCGATAGACAACATAGATGGTCTATTAATGTGGAGGGATCATTGCAGACCATGGCATTGGTCCGCACTTTTTCAACGGCCGTTTAAACGGGGACATGTGTCTAGACTTTTTACAAAATGAGTTACCCCGTTTGTGTCAAAATTTACTGATAGAAATAAGAAATGCAATGTGGATACAACACGATGGAGATCCAGCACATTACTCACTGCAAGTCAGGTACCATCTGGATAGAGCCTTTACAAATCGCTGGATTGAGTAGGGCCATGTAATTGGCCGCCACGGTCACCGGACTTACCTAAGTTAGACTTTTTTGTGGGGCTACGTTAAGGAAACCGTTTACCCTGAAGCTCCAACCACCCCTGAAGGCATGCAACAAAGAATACAAAATGCATTTCAAAAAATGACACCTGTTGTATTAAGAAGAGTGGCAAGGTCTTTCAATACACGTCTTCGTTTGTGTTTAGAAGAAAACGGAAGTCATATTGAACATGAGTTATAACAAAAAACATAATTTTAGTAATTTTGTTATTAGTTAAGAAACCCAAAATAAGTGTTTTTAATTATGTGTTTAGTTTAGTTTTGGTTTGTTCTTAAGTATTGAAAAATAAAAATAAAGTTATTTAAAGTTATTTTAAATTAAAATTGCTACAAATGTCATGCAATACTTGTCAAAATAGCCCTCATGACATTAGAATGATTTAACAGCCACCTTAGTTTTTTGTTTTATTAAAATTGCTAATGAAATAGTTGATAAAACTAGTTTTTGACGTTTATCTTTTAAAGCGTTAGGAACTTTAATAGGACATATTTTAAAAAAAGTTTTGTTTTTTAATTCCGCATCGAATGCCATCAAATCATACAAGGTGTTATATTTAATATAAGAAAGGAAAAGATCTTTAAATTCTCAAAAGTTTGACAGTAAATTTTGAACACCCTGTATAATTTAAATTCCCCAAATTTGGTCAGCTTGATTGTCAAACCTTTATTATATGTAATAAAATACTTATCTTTTTGATTTTTAATGTGTATTAAATTATAAATCTAAACGTTTAACATAACAGTTATTTGTCAGTATGTTAAGTTAATAAATTTGATTAGTAACAATTTTAAATTTGAAATTAATAAATAGTATAGAATAATTATCATTAAAATTATAAATTTTATAATAGTTTTCAAACTGTATATAAAGCAATGTTTATGTAATTTCAAATTTGAAAAATTTTTACAATCTTTAAAATTTTAACTTAACTATATACGAAAGATAACAGTTTACGAAACTGTTTAGATTGTATAATAATAATAAATACAGTTATGTGTTTAATTTTCAATTTGCTTATTATATAAAAACCATATTTTATTAACCATTTTAAAACCTGGTACTGATGTTTAACATTTTTTTGTAATGTTATAACGTTTGCTTATTATTATGAAAATCGAAGTAACCAAAAATTATTATGTATGCAGTTTAATTAAAAAGTTGCACATTTTTACTTATATTTTGGCCTGTATATAATATTTTCCAAAATCTAGGTCCAAATAATCGAAAATTTTTAAGTTAAATTAACAACTCAAAGGGAGCTGAAATAGATTTTAAATTTGAATAGATTTATTATAGCGTTTCTAAATATATTTGGTACCTATCCTAATTTATGAAGTTATTTATTAAATCTGAAACCACCTGTATAATTCAATCACATTTTTCTAAAATGCTCCATAGGTCACAAATAAAATGCAAAATATTAAAACTTTAAGTTAAATAATAACTAAGCTACAAAAGACGGGAGCTGAAATGAAGAACCCTTATTACAGATTTGAATAGCATTTTTTATGAGCTTTCAATAAATACTACTTTGTACTACCTATTCCTAAGTGTTTGAATGATATTTAGTAATAAACCTGAAAATGTAAAATTTTGCTTTTAATTTTATGACATCATAATAAATTAAGACAATGTCATAATTGTCACTAGTAAAAGAAAATGAATCAATTTAATTGCAATAAAACTGTGAATTGCTGTATGGTTTTGTGACAAACATTACGATTTTTGGACTATAAAAAGCAACGCTGTAATAATTACCTACTTTTCGTGAACAGCACAACTATGAGCTTTAAAATGGAATTAAAGAACACAATGAATTACAAATTTTATTACTCCAAATAATATGCAATATGCACACGATCTGCGAAATCTGCGGTAGGCTTTGTATGCAAAGCCACATGGTATAGTTGATATCCTTATGTTTAGCTTATAGCATTCTTGTGTAGAACTTTATGCTGATCTACTTAAGGTTATTTGACAAACATTACTTGGTGATTTAGTTCCTCAAGACTTAGTAGTATAGAAGTGGTTCTAATCCTTTTCGACTACGGATGAGAACAGTTAGGAAAAGGGTGTTTTGCTATGAATCATCTAACGTTTTTAACCAAAAATGTCACTAGATTTCAAGGTTGGTAACATTGTCTTCAGTACACGCAGCACGTGTAGGTTGGTATCCCTGTCTTTTCAAGGACCACCGATTCAAGGCCACGTTGGTATGGAAAGGTTAGTAACCCTGCTGATTTCAAAGGTCATGCTCGCACGTGTCCTTCAAGGTCTCAAGGCCATTGAAGTAACTAGAAAGGTTACTAGATTGTTTTTCAAGGTCATTGAAGTAACTAGATCTGAAAAAGGCACTAGAAGTTACTAGATTGATTTCCAAGATCGCTCACATTGCCTACCTATGATTCAAGGTCATCGTAGACATTACCTGTGTACACGGTCACTTTACCTATGTCAAGGTTTTTAAAGGACCCACTGTTCACTCGTTTCATTTGAAAGTTTCTAAGACCGTTCTCGAAAGAGTTGAAACGATTCAGGTCTTGGATGTCTAGCTAAAAGGTACTTTTATTCATAAACCCTGGATGCCAACAAACAATTCTTTTCAGCTTCTCCCAAAGTATATACCATATTAATCAGCTCTTCTTTTGAGAAATTTATCGCACACTAAATAAATAACCAGTTATTAACGAAGCTACTATGCAGATAAGTATCTGACAATTCCTCACGAATTATTTATAAGTAGCTTTCATTTGTTAAGTTGTTAAGAAACAAAAAGAGACAAGCGAAAACCAAACTGCTATGATTCATTGTGTTCTTTAATTCCGTTTTAAAGTTTATATTCCGATGTGTCACATTGACATTATTAAGAATTTCATTTTTAATGTCAAAATGACACACTTTATTGGACTGAGTACTATAATGAATTCATTAGAGTACTGAGTACTATAATGAAAAAAATGTATAGGTATAGTAGACAATAACATGAGAATACAAACAAACAATTCCATAGTTACTCAGTTGCTAGGCAAATTATTTAAATGAAGCTACATTTACACTTGACGGAAATCTACATGCCGTCATTAAAACTTGTCAATATGTAAATTCAAATGCAACAAGAAATTTCATTAAACAAAAATCGCCGAAATATAAAATTTTGTGAAATTCGGATCATAAACAACCATTATGGCACACGCCGTGTTACCAAACTCGTTTCGTAATATTCACGGCTCTACCATAACGATTGTTATTATGATCCTTATAACATAAATATCTATTATAGTTATGCTGTTCTACGAGTAAATAATTACTAACCGTTGCTCTTTTATACTCCCAAATGTTCTATTGTGTCATAAAGCATATAACTTCACGGTTTTATTGCAATTAGCATTGTTTCATTTTTGTTTTTCTGTGAATTAATTTTTCTATAGGCCCTATTGTGACAAATTCAAAAAAAGTAACAAAATTTTATAATTTTCAACTTTATCACCAAATAATTCAAAAAACCTTAGGAAAAAATTCTATTCACATCTGTAATAAAATACAGGGTGTGCCTTAAAAAAATTGGAAATATAACATTGGGAAAAATGGACCGCCCTGTATATGTAGAGAAAAGAGTCTGCAATCTGAATGTAGGAGTTAAAACAGGACACATTGGAAAAACAAATCCTAAAATTTAACTCCGATATTTTTCGAGATGGCGGAATAGGAGCCTCAATTGGCTGATTTTTTACATAAAAATGTCAATAACTTAGGAACCGTTAGTCGTAGATCCATAGTACCTTATATCATTTTGCTCATCATTTAATATATATATATACATATATATATATATATATATATATATATATATATATATATATATATATGTATATATATATATATATAGTTTAGCGTAGTGCTCGAAAATGGTCCATCCTGTATACACCATAGTATTTTTACAAGATGCTCCTCGTTGTTGACTGCAATAATCTGTTATACGATTTTTTTAAATCAACAGTATAGACTAATCTTCCACCCCTAAATTGTTGGACACCCTATATATATATATATATATATATATATATATATATATGTAACTGTAAAAATTGTTTTTTGAACGAACATAACTTCAATTTAATAATCACTAATTGTATTTTAATTTAAAAATAACTTTTAAAGTACATACAGTAAAATTTAACTCGAGTGGGACTTGAACCCACGGCCTCCACTTTGCTAGAGTGGGGCTCTTCCATCTGATCATTAAATTGAACTTCTGTTCGTTCATTAAAAAACAATTTTTATAGTTACCTATTAGTGTTGTATACAGCAAATAAAAATTAACAGTCACGTGTTGTGATGTGCGAAACCTTAGCGAATTGCAGGTTCACATGACACACCAAAGTTGAGTGTGATCCTTCATTGTATGTATAAAACTTTTAATACACGGTAATTACAGTACATGCAGTTTAAGTGTGAATCGATTGTGACTTGCCTCCTCGATAGCTCAGATGGTAGAGCCCCACTCTAGCAAATTGGAGGTCGTAGGTTCAAGCCCAGTCGAGTTAATCTTTTACTTTATGTACTTTAAAAGTTAGTTTTAATTATAATTATTATTGTAGGCATTGCAGTCAACGAGTTCTAATAAAGAAAACTCTTTTATTTGTATCAAGCTTTCCAATCTTTATTGATTCTTCATCAGGATATCTGAAGTAATTAAATACGGTTTACAAAGAATTATTATAAAATACAAACATGTTACTTACCACTACGAGATTTTTTATAATAAATTGGCAACATATGAACTTAGTAGATAAAGATTTCTTTTTAGAGGGCACAATAAAATTAAGAAATTATAAACGGCAGAATATCAATGAAAAGTGTCAAAAATGTTTATTTGTAATTTTCATTACACACTTATCGTTGTGTTTAACAAATGCAATTTTTATTTCTCCATTCAGTGGATGATTAATTTTGTAGAAATAAATCAAAATGAATAATTATTGTAAATATTTTAAACAATGTCATAAATTTTATCAAAATGTAGTAAATAAGTGTGGCATATATTTTGTACGGCGTGTTTAATAATTTCACTCTTTCCACTTCTTTTCTGTCCCCTTTTTTGTATACCGGGCATATTATTCCTTCTCTCCATCTTTCCTGGAAGCCTTCCCCTCTCCATATTTTATGACTTATTTCCGTCATCCTTTTTGCTGCCTTTTCCCCTCCGTATACCCATCTCTCTCCTTATATCTTGCTACTCCCGCCGCTTTACCATTTTTCACTTTCCCTATTGCCTCTATTACTTCTTCTACTTTTATTCCTTCTTCATCTTCGTCTACTTTTTGCACTCTTCTACTTTGTCTTTCTCCTTTTTTCTGTCCCCCTCCAACACCTTCCTGAAGAATTTCTCCCATTCCTTTATTTGTATTCCCGTTTGTGTCCCTCTTCTCTTGCAGAACGAAAACACCTACGTACGTAAAATTTTGTATCTAAGATTGTTTTCATTTCGCTTGAAGCTGATTAGATTTTGGGAGAAATCCAGCGCCGGAGAGGGGGGTTTTATTAAGAGCAGGTTTTGGTTTTTATCAAATATTTCTGAAACAGCAAACATTTCAAAGGTATAAAAATACCTAGATATAGACCTTAGTCATGTAGATTAAATATGCTCTATGCAATTTGTTGATACTACTCGTAATTTAGCGGCAAAAAATTCCTAAGGTAGAATTTAAATTTTTTCAATATCTGAATAATGATTATTTTTTAAAGAAAATTTAATTTTGCATAATGTTTCTTTATAATGTTTTTTAATGTAAAGCGAAATAAGTGTAAAAATTAAATAAATATAATCGAAAACCCTTGAGCAGTATTATCGATATTTTCATAGCAGCGGGCGGCTTTGGAATTTTTTTTAAGTTAGCATCTAGATATGTGTTAACCTCTATCTGACATGAAGTTTTAAGTCTGTTTGATATAGATGAACGTTTTTGTTTTTACAATGTTGCCTATTTTCGTAATGAACTTATTACAAAAGAGGCTGCACAGTTATCCTAAACACCATATAGCTTAATATGTTCAGAACAAAAATAGGCAACACTGTAATGACAACAACAATAATATATATCAGATGGACGTTTAAAACTTCACATCAAATAGGGTTTAATAGACACATAGACCCTAACTTGAAAAAAAAATTTCAAAGCCTCTTGTATAAAAATGTCGATAATTCAGTTTGAGGAAATTAAATCGTTTTAAAATGCTTTATAAAGAAGAAGTGTAAAATTAAATTAACTTTAAACAATATCGAGTGGCCCAATTAGGGTGTCCACATGTAAACGATGCTTAAAATTGTTTTTGACAATAAAAAAATATGGCGTCTCTTTGACAGATGTGATCTATAGTCGTTTGACTTTCACCGAGTAAGGACGTATCGATATCGGAAGGTTAAGATGCGCGACTAGTTAGGCCGCAAGGTCAAGTGATTATCAGTAAGTGTTACATTTAAAAATTTTTTAATCTTAAGACACGTGACCTTAGTAATCATAACTAGCTTTCCTTACGGCTTTAATTCGTATGATCTATCGAAACAATTGTTACCTATGCAAGTTCCATCTTACCAATTCCAACCGCAATCACAGTCAGCTCTCCAGCTGCAATCCTTCACTCAAATGTCATGTAATCATCAACCAACGTATGGTCAATTCATTGCGGGCTCCAAATTAAATAGCAATCCCCAAAAAATACGTTTTATACAGCCTTCATTTAGTCAACCAACAAAAATAAACACGCAATCCGCAATAGATACATCTGATATCGAAAATATGATAACTTAAGATAGTGACGATAACTAGCCAAGCGAGCTCAGCATGACAATGTAATCTCTATGAAACAAACGTAACGACTACATGTAAACTGAAGTTGCTACCCACACCAGAAACTCCACTGAAATCCCCCTCAAGATACCGAAGCCCCGGCAATCTACATCTTTGCAGAAAACTGATAAGACACATAAACGATGCCAAAATAATCCATCACACGTGTGTATAGAGTTATCATATTTAACCTTCATTACTCGATACCTATATCTGAAATCAAACAAGAACTAGAAGCGCAAGGCCATAAAGTCCATAACATAGTAAATATTAAACACAGAATTAATAAATCTCCTCTCATGTTATTCTGACGTAGACCTCGAGCCATAGGGAAACAACAAAGGAATATACGATCTGAAATATCTACTCAATATGCGAATAAAAGTAGAGCGAAGTAATAAAAATAAAATATCACTCAGTGTACAAGATGCCAGATGTGTGGACATTCTAAGTCGTACTGCATGTCAAAATCCAAAAATACCCCTGCTAAGTGTGCACTCTGTGAAGATAACCACACCGCCAACTATACAGGGTGCTCAGTGTGCAGAGTTCTCCAAAATGCAAGAGGCAAGTTGATATCGTTAATCGCAAAATACACAGTAATCCTAGCTTCCTGAATACAAGTAACCCTCAACACGGTACAAATAACACGCCGACCTACTCCGAAATTGCAAGAGGAGTCACTCCGCAAACCCAACACTCAAATATGTAAACTCAACTCTGCACATTTCTCCACGAATTTAAATCTATGTTTTCTCAATTAATCAACCAGAATACCATGATTCTCACTATGCTACCCTCTGTCAGTAATAAAATAACTACGCATAGCTTTATGGAATTCAAACGGGATGAATAACCGTAAACTTGAAGTCATTAACTTTTTACAATATAATAAAATTGATATGCTTCTAATCTCGGAGACACACTTTACAGATAGGACAGTTTTCCGTATACGCAGCATATTGTCTATCATAACTCCTACCCTAGTGGAGAGGCTTCACGGCATAGCTGCAGTCATTATCCGCAATACCATATCGTATCATGTAGTACCTGCACACCAAACTGACAAAATTCAGGTCATCATAGTACACATAAACTGGCAACCATTCTCTTTTGATATAGCTGCTATATATAGCCCTTCAAGACATACGGTCTCAAGTAGACTGAATCTCTACGATCAGCTTATAAATAAATTTATAATTGGTGGCGACTGGAACGCCAAACACACTGATTGATCCAAACTTACTCTACCAAGGAAAGAAACCTATTGAGATCCATCAAAGACCATAACTGTACTTATCTACGGGTATACCAACATATTGGCCACCGATCATGACAAACTACGAGACCTAATTGACTCCTTCGTTATCAAAGGAATCTCACCACGGGTCCTCAATATTGAGCCCAACTGGACCATTATCCCATAATCACAACACTTAGCACTCTAATTAAGTGTTGGCTTATAAAATCTCTAACAGACTGGAATACCTTCTGACAGATTCTTGACAATAAGTTATACCTCAACATCAGACTCAAACACCCTGATAATCTTGACGTTGTAGCAAATTATCTCACCTGCACAATGTAAGAAGCTACTTGGCAATCCACCCCTCTCAAAGATCAACACTCAACACGTACAGCTAACATTCCTCTCTATATTCGCGAATTAATAGCAAAAAAAAGAAGAGCCAGATGCGCATGGCAAAGAAGTCGTAATCCTGCGGATAGAACATCTTATAACAGATTAACAAGGCAAATAAAGGCGGAGCTGAGCGATATCAAGAATGCCTCATTTGAACCCACATAACAAGCTTATCGACAGAAGATCATTTCATCTGGAAAGCTACTAAGAGATTAAAAGGCAGCCACTCACATTTCTCCTCTAAGGAACTCAGATGGTAGCTGGAGTAAAACTATGCAAGAAAAAGCAATTGCATTTGGTGAATACTTATCTGAATTATTCCAAACCCCACCTACAAACAACCATCTTGGAAAACAAGAAATAACCAACTTCTTTGATCCTTACCAGATGGAACTACCAATACACCCTTCTATCCAACAGAAGTAAAACAAGAAATATCCTTCTGCAATAGTCATAAAGCCCCTGGATTTGATTTAATCACCCACAAATACTTAAAGAACTACCTAGAAAAGCAATTGTACTGCTAACTACTATATACATGGCATACTAAAACTTGCCTATTTTCCAACAACATGGATAATAATGATTCCCAAACCAGGGAAACCTCCACATGAACCAGAATCATATAGGCCCATTAGCTTACTCCCTTCCATGTCCAAAATTGTCGAACGAATCCTGCTTAAGAGGTTAAATAAAGCTGTAGACTTAAATGAACTGATACCAACCCATCAGTTTGGTTTCCGCCCACACCACTCTACTACCTAACGATGTCACAGAATTATCAATGAGATACTCAAGAGACTAGAAAGAAAAAAACTGTGCACAGCAGCCTTTCTCGACATCAAACAGGCGTTTGACCGCGTGTGGCGCAAGGGGCTCCTATACAAACTGAAACTCTTCCTCCCTTCCCCCTATTACCTACTATTAAAATCCTATCTGTCTGATCTCTTCTTTCAAGCAAAATACAATACATCCAATCTGTACCCCATCCAGTCCGGGGTACCACAAGGCAGCGTGTTGGGACACTTCCTCTACCTGATCTTCATAGCTGATATACCAACCACGAATAATACCAGAATATCTACTTTTGCGTATGATACCGCATATATATGGCATCCCATAATCTCCAGCAACATTTTTATCTCCTTCAAAACTGGTTTAATAAGTGGCAAATAAATGTAAATCAATCCAAATTAGTTCAGATCACTTTTACTAACCGAATACTAGAGTGTCCAGAAGTAACAATCAACAACACGCGCCTTCCGGTGAAAAGTGAAAC
Organism: Vesta saturnalis; assembly: GCA_036346205.1. NCBI lineage: Eukaryota > Metazoa > Arthropoda > Insecta > Coleoptera > Lampyridae > Vesta > Vesta saturnalis. The sequence continues at coordinate 414,718 of JARFJB010001404.1, forward strand.
TATATATCTTGGTTTAACTCTTGATCGAAAACTGACATGGAAAGCTCACATCAGTAACAAAAAACAATTAAACCTTAAATTACGACAAATGAATTGGCTGTTAGGTCGTAAATCTCAGCTAACACGCCACACAGTGGCAGCTTGGGGTGGTTCACATAGGGGGTGCATAATTTCAAAATTAAAAAGTATAATGCAAAAACGCTTACCCAATCCTTATAAGTTTCATCGACATACTGTTCCAGGTAGGTACTGTTCACTGTACAGTTTGTTTTGAGGGAATAGTAAATATTACACTGCACAGTATAATTACACCTGACGATAAACTAAGCCCATTTTACGTGTCTTTGACTTGCAGAACAGTTCTATCACTTTTTCATTTCAAGTTTGGGGAAGCATTTATAAATTCTTTTTCACAAGATAACATAGTAAGGGTATTTAATCTGTCTTCTTTCATTGTATTTCTCAGAAAAGTTTTTATTCTCTTCAGCCGTGAAAACTGGCGTTCCCCTTCGGACGTTGTCATTGGGATTGTAGTGACAATTTTTAAAAGCTTAACAACTTCATTAAAGGTGTCGCCTTAATCCATCCAGTAGAAGACCTAGTAGACCTACAGCACTGACTTCTATATTTTGCCGAAATTCTTCTCTAGAATATAGAACGCTTAATTCAGTTCGTAGTCTGCTTTCGTTGAGGCATGGATAAAATTTTACTGTTACTTTAAGGCAATCTTCTGGAATTTTTTTTTCAAAAGAGGAGAACTGTTTAAAAGAAATTAAGTTTGCTAAGTGCCCTGTAAACCGAAATCTAGTTTTTATTTCTAGCAAAATAATAAGCTTTCTAAACTAAGGATGTAACAACATTGGCACGTTTGCGATATAAAAATGTACCTCTAATGCAGACAATAATACTCAATGCCGCATTTGTGATAAAACCTTTATTCACAAATATAGTTTAAAAAAACATCTTAAAAAACTGCATGATCTAAACCCTAGCCTTGAAGCTCAAATCAAAACCAAACAAATAGGTAAATAAAAAATGTGCTTTATGTGAATAATTGAATATAAAGTTTTTAATAAAAAAGATCTAATAAAACATTTAGACCTACTTTAGTAACGAACGTTTCTTTAAATACATTTTCGTTTATAATAGGTAAGTCGATTTTTTTTTAGTATCCATTGTTATTATCCTCTTATGCGGTCAGGGTCAATATTTTCTGTATAATTATGTATGTATCGATTTCGCCATAAACATGTCTGTAGTTTTTAAGTTAGCGCTTTTAGTTTAGAATTTAAGTTTACAATTTTACGTATATAATTTTTTCCGTCTATGTGAAGTAAAGCTTAGATATGACTGGTTTGTTTGTTACGAGTTTTATGATTATATTTTTTAAAATAAAGTTACATTGTTTTATTATTATTATTTACAACACACAACTAACAGGAGATTCCGATAAGTATACAGACCGCTGGCCGTGAGCAAACTAAATACTTGCTCGCCCGCTACGTATCATGCAGCATTGAAGATGCGAGATACAGCTATCCCTGCCTCCAATGTAATGTTAACGGCTGAACGGAGCACCAGTCGGGCTTCGCTCATCTCAGCTGTAGGGACCGGCGGCGCGCGAGAGGCGAGTGCACGTTGCCAGTGGTGTTGCTACGTTACGTTGGTCAATCGCACGGCCCGCAAACCATGAACACGTTATAACAAAATACTTCCACAGCTAGTCGCCGCTTGGTCGATTTGACCAAAACGCTTAGGGGAATACTAACCAAAACCAAACCATACAATGAAGATCAGAATTCCAAGAATTGTGTATACAACCTACCATGCGAATGCGGCAGAGCATACATAAGAGAGAGCACTAGACCACTCAAAGTGAGAAGGCAGGAACATAAGAACAACGCCCGCAAGGGCGAAACAGAAAGATCAAGAATCGCCGAACATGTCTGGAACGAAGACTACTGCATCCAATAGAATAATATACAAATAGTGGCAAAGGACGAGCACACAACTCGTCGGAAACTCAAAGAAGCCACATACATCGCACTAGCAGAAAATCCAATAAGCCAAGCTAGTGTAGAAATGAAACCCATATGGATTCCAATAATGCGCAAAGAGCTTAAGCGCAATACACCTGCGCAAGAAGTTACGGCGCAACATGCGCAATAAACTTCTGCGCAACCGCGAAAAAGTTATATATATATATATATATATATATATATATATATATGTTCTAAAAAATATATGTTGGATTACTCAGTGGCTCAGTGGTAAAGGTGTCAAACTAGTAACTGAAAGGTGAAAGTGCTTGGGAAAAAATGATATATAACATATAAATTCGACTCAAGTGCGAAAACAGTCCTTCTCAGGGCTAAGCAGAGTCCGCTTCCGAAACGTCGCGCTCAAAAAGCATAAACTGTGGAAATAGGTCCATCAACTCCACTAATAGGAAACCACAGTTACAAAACACTTATAATACAGAACGTTAGTTATATATTTTTGACTTTTTTAACATTATTCGTTACAAAAAATATTGTACCTCTTTCGGAAAAGAAATTTCCCACATTCGCACTAAATGCAGCACTCCCTGCGGTTGTGCTGCAAACACAGTGCTCACACGAGAAAATTAACATTCGAAACTAGTTAAGTAAGCAACTATTCCACCATTATGAGCTCATAAAAGAACGTGTCAGCACTGCAATTTCTTAAGACAGTGCTTAGATACATTCTTATGGCGATTTCGCAATTTGGAAACAACTCAGATTTGGCACGCTTAAATATTTTAGAAAACTAGTAACAGGATCTAACATTTGATGCATTTGTTATCCAATGTAACCTCTTCCAAAGAATCCGATTGGAAATTTCATAAGCCTTTCTTCTAATTAGCCCGTTTTTCTATTTATCGACTAATTGGTTAAATACATTAATTCAAAACTTGACTTTGGCGTACCATATTGCATTCGTCTGCAACAGTAGTTGCCATTTCATCGAAGCGAACCTTCCTTTCTCTTCATCCAAATCAGTAATTTCTAAACGAAATCAGATAATCACATAATGTAGGATACAATGCAGTAACTGTATCTAAACCAATTTTCCGTACTTACAATATTTTACTCACTTGATTGAATCTATTTGGAACTTTTGACCAAAAGTTAATTTTTCATACGTATTTTCAAATTAGAATTTTGTGTCCGTTTTTTTCACTGTGGTAAAGTTAAGTCCAGAAGTACAGCCATGATTTCTTAGTAAGAAGTTATTAAAGTCTTATAAGCGAGCACTTCAGCGTGTATATGGCAGTATCTTCACTGTTGATTTATTATTTATATTAAAATTACTCATATATGTGTAGAGAAAGAGAAACCGCTGCAAAGGTCCTGTTTCAATGAAAAGATGTGACGGTACTTATACAGATCTGCTGCCGATTTGCCTACTAGATTTAGGCAACGCTCAGCACGAGGTACATACGTAGCCAAAGAACTACGTTCTCGTATCCTGACTTGCACATCCTGATATATTGACAGCAGCATTTTGCACGATCAATTCCTATTTTGTTTAAGAAGGTACTAAGCGCACAGTTTCCCGTCTGTGTGACCTGTGTTCGGCAAAAATGTCGGCAAAGTTCCCATGGAAACTCAACTCAATTGATGTATCTCAGAACAGCAGTTAGATGGAGAGGGTGGCTAATATCTCGTGTCAATTATTATCGAATATATATTTCGCACTATGACCCGTATTGCTAGGCGATGTAAGATCAACATTAAGATCGTTTCTATAACCGTCAATAACACAGCACGCCAGTAGGTGACTTCTATGACAACTTTACTGTATCAACGGACCGTCAATGCGCCTGGAAGTTCTCGAGCGTGCAATGAAGGTATTGACAGTGACATTGTTCGGAACCAGTTTCATGATCGTGAATCCCATTGTAGCAAAGTTTGTGGAGCTCCCAAAAAGTTCACACAGAGCACCAAATACAGCTCCGGTTGGTTTTGAAAAGATTAACAAAACTGCCTTGCATGTTTCCCCATAGGGAAAAAGGAGACTTTGTACATTGTCTATTCATACCATTAACATACATTCACGTTAATTACACTATTTTATTTCTAAGAGTCTGAGTGTTCCATTTAGCAGATATTTAATAAATGAAATTAAAATTAGGTTTATTAAGCCTATCTATAACAAAAAACTAGGTAAAGAGCAAAATTTGAGAATCAGAACGAAACATACGTCTGAAAAGTTAGTTTAGCTTCGAAAATAGCATTTTTACTCAAAATGATATTTTTTTTAGGAACTTTTAATATCTCAACTTTAAAGAGTTTCCAAGAAGTCTATTTTGAGTTTAGGAACGTTGTTTTTGTGAAAATACTTAGAATGTCAACTACCATCAGAACGTGATAAATTGATAATAGTCGAGCGGTAATCACTTGTTCGCGACCATTTTGGACCATAAATATTTATGAAATCATATGTTAAATTTCAAGGCACGTGTGCAACGGGATATTGTTCAAAACACCTTAATCAAATAGCATCTAAAATCATCACAAGTAACTCGACATCATTCACATTTTGATTCTTCTTCTGTATGATACTTTTTATATTCACTAGAATCCGTAAAATCATCGCATCCTTTATTTCTACAAGGCCAATCTTCTGCGATAGAAGTAGAACTGTAAGCGGAACCGGAGCTCATACCATGAGTTGCATAACGATATGATAAAGAGCTAGTGAAATTGAAATATCTGTTCAAAGCCGGTGTATTTTTCAAGGGTTTTTCTTTTTTTTCTCATTTCTCTTGGGCACGCTGCTTGAATTGCGCTGCTTTACTAAATGTGTACAAATCATATCTTTACTGCTTGTAAAAAATGATAATGCCGATAACGAAAAATTGAAAAGAACACGCACGCACAATACGTAGGACTACCCACACACTGTTTTATTGTTTGTAATCACATGAAAATTTGATTTTATTTACATGCTATTAAAAGGGCTCGTACCTGCTACCTATTCCGCTATTTCAGGCTCGCTAATATATATTTTCTAAAATGTAAGCTTTTTTTGGAATATTACTAATTCATGAAATATAACCAGATAATTTGAAACCAAATAATTAAAAAAAATGCAGGTAATTTTGCTTCCTTAGATTTGGCACCTAAAGCGTTAACTTTGTAGCTTGCTGGTTAATCCCCCTGTGATTAAAGGTGTCATTATAATCAATACAATTTTTTACTCATAGTCTATAATAACTAGGTTTGCGTTATATCGACCATAATTTTTGATACGACGTAACTGCCTATTTTCCACTTTATCCTTACCCATATGTATGGTTTGCGTTTGAGTTTGCGTTTTCGTCTACATTTCCGCTTGCGTATGCCCTTGCCTCTGCGTTTGCATCTGCATTTGCGTGTGCGTTTGTCTTTGCATTTGCATTTGCACTTGCACTTGCACTTACACTTGCGCTTGCGCTTGCACTTGCACTTGCAGCTTGCACTTGCACCTGCACCTGCACCTGCACCTGCACCTGCACCTGCACCTACACCTGCACCTGCACCTGCACCTGCACCTGCACCTGCACCTGCACCTGCACCTGCACCTGCACCTGCACCTGCACCTGCACCTGCACCTGCACCTGCACCTGCACCTGCACCTGCACCTGCATGCACCTGCACCTGCACCTGCACCTGCACCTGCACCTGCACCTGCACCTGCACCTGCACCTGCACCTGCACCTGCACCTGCACCTGCACCTGCACCTGCACCTGCACCTGCACCTGCACCTGCACCTGCACTTGCACTTGCACTTGCACTTGCACTTGCACTTGCACTTGCACTTGCACTTGCACTTGCACTTGCACTTGCACTTGCACTTGCACTTGCACTTGCACTTGCACTTGCACTTGCACTTGCACTTGCACTTGCACTTGCACTTGCATTTGCATTTGCATTTCCATTTGCACATGCACTTGCACTTGCACTTGCACTTGCACTTGCATTTGCATTTACATTTGCATTCAACTGAGAATGTGATATACGTATTTTTTTATGAAACGTGAATTTACCAAAATGGGAGTCAATTACAACCATTTAGTATGATATGAAAATGTAAACTTTCACCATGATCACACATAATAAAATACCTGCTACAAAGCAGGAATTAACTGATTAACCACCGAATTTTTGAAAAGTTCTGCAGTCATTGTCGTTGGGTGCGTGATACTGATTTGAAAATTTAATCCTCCCACAATTAAGTGTGAAGGCAAATGTTTTACAATATTACACGCATGTTGTAAGTTTAACTTCTTAGAGGGGGGCGACTACTTACTAGACTCAGAAAATAATGACCGTGACTATCACAAGACAATGACTGCAGAACTTTTCAAAAATTCGGTGGTTAATCAGTTAATTCCTGCTTTGTAGCAGGTATTTTATTATGTGTGATCATGGTGAAAGTTTACATTTTCATATCATACTAAATGGTTGTAATTGACGACATTTTAAAAAAGCATGGTCGTGAAGTACCATTATTAATACAATCCAATTGAGTTGGCATGGGGTTATTGCAAGACCTTCTATAATAAGCGCATACATTCGGAACCTAAATCATAGGATAGGGTTGCAAATTTATGGCGGCTTACTCTTTTAAAATGTACGTCCGACATGTGACAAGCTTATGCAAATCATTGCGAAAAAATAATTTTGGAAGACTGGACAAAACTAATGGGGTTAATTTCTGTTGAAAATTCCACCATTCATTATTTCTCATCCCGGAACCAGATTCATATTCAGAACTTTCTTCTGAAAATGATGAACCTAATTCAGATGTAGAAATAATGGAGATGGAATAAGGACTTGGACTTAGACACTTTTGACTCAGAATCTATATTTATGTGTTTAGTTTTTAATATTGTTGAAAATAAATGTTTTTTTAGTTGTATCAAATTATTTTGTGAAATTTAATGAAAATCTTTTATTTCAATTGAAAGATACCCCAGAATAAATTTATGGGTAAGTTATAATACGGCGGAACCCTCATTCTGCACTCAAAATTCAATAGACTCCTTCTATTTATTAACAGTGATCCGTGGTTACTATTCATTTCAATTAAATGTGGCAACTGTTAAATTAACTTTGACATATAATCAGATTTGGGGTTAGTGAGAACGGTCTAATAGAAGCAAACTTTTGGTGTAATAATAAAACACCCCAAATCTAGGGGGTAAATAAAAAAAAAGATTATAAATATGGACACTCGCTGAGTGAAATAATGTTTGCACTATTTGTCAGGGACAAAGACTGTAGAATAATTAACGTATTTTTGGAACTCTAGAAGTTGGAATCCAAATAAAGAATGAAATACTTAGCAGTTTTGTATAAAAATCGTGTATTCCATTTCGATTTTTACAAGCAGTATAATGTACAATGTACAATGTTGTCAAAACATTTTTATAAAATATTTGAAACGCAAAAGAATAAGTCTGCTATAATAACCACATCTACGTAAAACCGTACTACTGAATGTTTTGTAAGTGTTAAGAAATATAATCAAGATATATAGTAATAATTGTATCATAAAAAAATTGTGATGATACATTATAAAACAGAATATACACTTTTAATTCAATTTTGGCGACAGTTCGATGTTGTTTGTAAAAGGTAAGGTAACGCAAAAATAGATAAATGTCAAAAACACGTATTTGACCCAAAAAGGGTAGGTAAGTATTTATGAATTGCAATTGGTTCAAAAGGATCAAAAAGCACTATTGGATTTGCGACTTTCTAGTACGACAATTGAAAAGGGATCCTTATCGATTATGTATAAACGTACCAAGAATCAAGAGTACTAGTGTTGTAGATGTTGCTAGGATAATTAATAACTAAGACATTAGTAGACGTGTTTTAAAAATACTAGTTTATTAATAAAGTTAATTATAAAGTATTGAATTAAAGAATTATTGTAACATGGCGCAGCCGTTCTTCAAGTAATTATTAATTAAAATATTCAAATTTAGTTTGAAATATAAACAATTTTTAAAGTCTATAAAAATATTGACGTTAAACAAAGCATGGCACACCAAGAAATTTTGTGAATATGGAAACTAGGCTACCTAATAAATTAAAATTAGAAGGAAATGTTGCAGAAAATTTTCGTAAGTTTAAGCAACAATTCGAAATCTTTTTAATGGCAAGTGGGAAAGATGGATTGGAAGACAAGGTGAAGGTAACATTACTACTGAATTGTAGGGGTGAAGATGCCATTGAAGTATACAATAATTTTAAAATGGAAAAAAAGAATGAAAAGGTATATACAGAGGTGACCAAAGAATTTGAAAAATATATGATACCGACAAAGAATGTTATATATGAAAGATACGTGTTTTATTCTCATAGTCAAAAAGAGGGCGAGCCATTTGATAATTTTTTACAAGAAATAAAAAATTTAGTGAAACCGTGTGGATTCAAAAAAGAAGAAGAGAATATGATAAGAGACAGAATTGTGTTGCGAATCAACAGCAAAATTTTACAGGAAAAATTATTAACGATGAAAGATTTAAATCTTGAAAAATGTGTAGAAACGTATAAAACAAGTGAAATTATGAAGGAACAACTAAAAAATTTACAAGACTATAAAGTAGTGGTAAATGGTGTAAAGAAAAATTTTAAACCAGCTATAACGAAGAAGGATGATAAAAACAGTAGTATACGAAAAAGTGAAAAGAAATTTTTGTGTACGAGGTGCAGAACAAAGCATGGCCTTAATGAATGCCCAGCTTTCGGTAAGCAGTGTAGCAGGTGCGGTCTATTAAATCATTTTCAGGTGGCATGTAAAGTTAATTTAAAAAAAGTTAATATGGTTGTAAAAACGATGGAAATTATAAATAGTGTAGAAGCAGAGGCGTGGACCGAAATTATGAGTATAGGCAATAATAAAGTGAAAGTAAAAATTGATACAGGGGCGGAGGTAAATATTTTGCCTATGAAAATTATAAAATGTCTGAATGTTGATAATTTAGAAAAAACAAATATAGTTTTGGAGGCTTATGGTGGCTTTCGCATCAAGCCGATAGTATCAGTAAGTCTCATTAGCACTATACAAAATGTATCAAAAACGTTGAAATTTGTTGTGGTTGATGATGATAAAGCTAATGCTTTGTTAGGTTTAAAATCTTGTATAGAGCTAGGCTAGGTTAGGTTAGGTTATACTGAAAAATGTTAATACTGTTAATTCAGTTGAAAGTTTTAAGGACAAAAAGGAGTTTTTTTATTTAAAGGTTCGTTTCCTAATAAATATAGAATTGAATTGTGTGCAGGAGCAACACCAGTAGTGAGACCACCAAGGAGAGTGCCAAATTCTATAAAAGAGAAATTATTGAGTGCCTTAAAAGATTTGGAACAAAATAAAATGATTGAAAAAGTTAACGGAAGTCTTGTGTGGTCGAGCAACTTGGTAATAGTTGAGAAACAGGACGGAAATCTCAGATTGTGTCTAGAACCAATAGACTTAAATAAGTATGTTAAACGTGAGTATTGTTTAATACCCACTGTACAGGAAATTTGCTCTAAACTGTCAGGGAAAAAGTGGTTTACAGTACTAGATTTAAAAGATGGATTTTATCATATAGAGATAGATGCTGATTCCAGTGAATTGTGTACGTTCAGTACTCCTTTCGGCTATTATAAATTTAAACGACTACCCTTTGGCCTTAGCTGTGCACCAGAAATTTTTCAAAAATTTAACAATGACAATTTTGGTGATGTCTGGAGTCATTATATATTTTGATGATTTGTTAATAGCAGCGTCGTCGATAGAGGAGCATGACATCATTTTAAATGAAGTAATAGATAGGGCAAACAAATTAAATATAAAGTTTAATTGTAATAAGATTCAGTTTAGACAGAATTAGGTTAAATATTTAGGTATAAATTTTAATGAAGGTGGTGTACAAATTGATAATGATAGAATTACAACTACAATTGTTAGGGATGTTTAATTATTTCCGACCTTTTCTGTGAAATCTATATGAAATTTATTAAAAAATGATGTAAGTTTTTCATGGACAGAAGTTCATAATAGATGTTTAAATGAATTAAAAAAATTAGTAATCAATGCTCCAGTACTAACAAATTTTACAGATGAAAAGAAAATTGTAATTCAGTGTGATGCTTCTAAATTTGGGTTAGGATGATGTTTGCTGCAGGAAAACAAACCTGTTAGTTTTGCCTCTCGTAGTCTAACTAATACCGAAATTAATTACGCTCAGGTTGAAAAGGAATTTTTGGCAATTGCGTTTTCAGTTAAAAAGTTTCACAACTATATATATGGCAGAAAAGTAAAAGTCATTATGGACCACAAACCACTAGTAGCCATGATGAAAAAGAAATTATCAGATATTGCGTCTCCTAGGTTGCAAAGAATCAGGTTAAAACTGATCAGATATGGCCTAAATGTAATTTATAGACCTGGGAGGGAGCTGTATGTAGCAGATTTATTGTCAAGAAATTTTCAGAACGAGAACATTGAAGATGGTCCTTCAATGCTTGAAGTAGTGCATAATACACACGCGATTGTAAATATATCTGAAAATAAAAAATTAATTTTTCAAAAAGAGACTGGCAAAGATGAAGTACTTAAGAGGGCTAAAAAATTTTGCCTAGAGGGTTGGCCAAAACAATCTAATATGTTATCAAAAGTATTGAAATTTTACTATGGCATCCAGAGTGATCTTCATGTTGTTGAAAATATTGTAATGTATAAAAATAGGCTAGTTGTGCCAAGTGTGCTTCGAAATGAAATTCTAAAAATTGTGCATGAAGGTCATTTTGGAATTAACAAAACAAAATTAAAAGCGGAGGAAGCCCTATATTGGCCTAAAATGAACAATAATATCGTAAATTATGTATTAAAATGTGAAGCTTGCGAAAAGTTTCGTCCCAGTAAAATAAGAGAACCATTATTAAGTCATGAGATACCGAATGCACCTTTCGAAAATGTTGCTTCAAATATATGCGAATATGCCGGAAAAAATTATTTAACCCTTAAGTGCATGATTTTTTAAAAATTGTTGAAAAAAATTATAAATGATTGTTTTGATGCATTTATTCAGAAAAATAATGAAAAAAAATTAATATAACGGTAGGAAGCTGTTTTTAGCAAAAAAGTAATTGTTTCATATCTGCAACATTATGCATTAATGCAATAACTTATGATGTAGTATGGTAATTTTTAAAACAGCTATTTTTTTTGTTGCAACACAAATTCACGCCACATTTTTCACATAAAGTTTGCGTATACCTTTTGCAACTCGGAAATTTACAACGACCCCGTATATTTGTCCATATAATCCAATGTCCTTTTTTATCAAAGCGAACGTCCTTTGGAGGAGCATGCTGGGCAGGACCAGATTTTTTCTTCACTCATCAGTTCTTCTACAGTGTTACTGCTTGGACGGCCTGGTTTAATTGGATTGTGTTGTCCAATTTTCATTAGACACAGTGCTACTTCTTTCCGAAATTCGAAAAATGTAATTGTTTGTTTCGTTGTAGAAATTTTTTTAAACAAAATCCATCAATTAGCTAACGCCATATCCAGAAAGTGATAAAATAGGCGGATATACCATTTTTTGCTTTTGTTTAATATTTTGTCTCTTGCCATAAAGGCATCAAGTAAATCTACCCCACCCATGTGATAGTTATATTCTTTTATAACAACGGGACAACTAATTTCAACAGTTGATTTACTTTTTTTATCAAATCTTTTTATGGTAGTTAATGGTAATTTTCCTGCAAATGTTGACAAAACACATACAATTTTGTTGTCTTTCCAAACTAATGAAGAGATATCTATACCGTCAAGATCCCCTACACATTCATACGAAGTGCCTCGCGGATCTTTTTTCGTATCTTTTTCAGTTGGTAACTTGCAATTGGTGGCTCTATTCCGGCGTACAGTTCCTAAGCTGTAAATTCCGTTCTGTGCTAAGTATACCAACAAAGCTGGACTGGTGTAGTAATTATCAACATACAACCTGTAGTTTTGATTTCTAGGTATTGTTCTTGATAATCGAACCACTACGTTAGCAGCAGCTCCTAAATCTGGTTCACCTTCTATCCTTTGCCTGTTACCGTTTTCTTGACCGGAATAGACTTCGAAGTTGTACGCATACCCACTCACTCCACAAAGCACAAATAGTTTGAAACCCCATTTGTGAGGTTTCATTGGTAATACTGTTTCATGTAGTGATGTACTTTCGTAGAACACAGCTGCTCATCAACTGAAAGTTGAGCTTCAAGAGGTACTGTAGAATTTTGTTGTATTCAGATGCGTTATGATCGGTCTTATTTTATGAAGTCTGTCATGATTTGGATTATCCCGAGGTAAATGTTGGTCATTATCGTTAAAGTGCAAAAACTGACGAATTTTCTCAAACCTATTTACTGTCATGCAATTGGCTACTATGTCAATAACAATAGTCGGCGACCAATAATGACGGGTATTCGGTAGACGTACGAGAGACATATAAACAATAATACAATAATAGTGGTTTAGATATGTCTGTTTGTTGAGCATATAAATTTGATTCTTGAACAATTTTCTCCAATAAATCATCAGAAAAGTAATTTTGGAAACATTTATATGGAGTGTCCACTTCAAGTAAAGCATTTGGCACAATATCATTTTCCCCTAAAACATAGTTGAGCCTCATTCAAAACTAAATTTTTATTTTTCCATTTTATTTCGGGTTTTGCAGATTTTGATTTTGAACCAGATGGTAGTACATTTGATCTTGCTCCACCACACTCTCGAATCGTTCTTCTGCGTTATTTAAAATCCCATTGGATATTTCTAAATCTGATAATTCATCTTGCTCATTATCGGGAGAATACTCAGGATCATCTAAACTATCTACGTCGGAGAAATTTATATCTTCACTAATTTCACTCAAATTATCAGCAAAATATTGCAACTCGCCATCTTTAAGCACCTTACTACAATCACCACTCGACATGACTAAAAGAAAAATAAAAACTCAGTCATCAAAACTACACGTGTTAACGAATTCCAAAATGAGTCGCAATGCATGATGTTGCATTTCTGCATCATATTATTTTTACAAAAAATTCAACATCAAGCATGTTTTAAAACAAAATACCATAAAATGTTTGCAGTACTAACCTCAGACAGCATAAAACACAATTTTATTAACCACAAATACAGCTTTTGTTGACTTTATAAGGTTTACAAAAGTCCAGTAACGAAAGTAGGGTTAGAACATGTGACAACCACTACGAGGCTGGCTTGACTGAGTTGAGATTTTTAAAATTTTAAGTGCGCAGTAGTTAATTCCATATTTAACACACTGTTGCATCTCTACAACAACATGGATAGATCGAGAACTTGTTCTGACTTATATTTTATATATGAAAATGATTTTGTTGCTTTTCTGCAACCGTATGCATTTAAGGGTTAATCATTTTTGATTATTTTTCAAAGTGGTTAGAGATAATACCAATTAAAGCTAAAACTACTGCGGAACTCATAAAAAAGTTAAGTGTTGTTTTGCAACTCACGGTATACCTAAAAAGTTAATAGCAGATAATATGCCATATTCGTCCTTTGAATTTAAAAAATTCGCTAATGAATTTAATTTTGAAATTGTTACCAGCAGTCCGCATTATCCCAAAAGTAATGGGTTAGCGGAAAATGGGGTAAAAATAGCAAAAGGGTTTTTAAGAAAAGGTGCTGAGCTAGAAACCGCTTTATTAAATTATAGAACTACGCCAATTAGCGGCATTAAATTTTCTCCAACTATTGATGAATAGAAAGTTAACAACAAAATTAACATCTAATAGTCACAGTTCAATAACAACAAATGTTGATAATAATAAAATAAAAGAAAAACTCTTGCTAAAACAATCATTAGCAAAAAATGATTATGTCAAGAGAGGGGAAATAGCTACAACCTGGACAAAGTGTAGTCGAACAAAGAGAGGGTGTATGGAAACCAACACAGATACTTCAAAAGTGTAAAGAACCGCATTCCTATTTAATAAAAAGAGAAAATGGTAGTGTAGTAAGGCGTAATAGACACCATCTGAGAGAATCGCTAAATAATTTTACAGTTAGGAATAGTGCAAATTTTGAATCTGATTCAAGTAATACTAGTTTAAAGAATGTAAGTAACAGTAATTTTCAACATGTTGTAGCTAACAGTAGCCGACCAAAAAGGTGTATAAATTTACCAAAAAAATTTAAGGATTTAGTATTAAACTAAAAAAGGGAGATGTTGTAGATGTTGCTAGGAGAATTAATAACTAAGACAGTAGAAGTAGACGTGTTGTAAAAATACTAGTTTATTAATAAAGTTAATTATAAAGTATTGAATTAAAGAATTATTATAACAACTAGTGTCCTAATAAAAGTACCATAAGGGATTACTGAGAAAGGAATGATAACGCATACACTTTTAATTGTTTTTAATCTTTAAAGCATATAAAATCCTTATTATTTATCGACTTAAGCTTGGAAAACTCTTTTCATTTACATTATTTGCGTGTATTGCGCACATGTATTATATTAAATATACATTATTAATATATTACTTTACATATAGTTAATTCATGTCTTTAAGGTCTGATTCAATATAAAAAATTATTTATTAAGAAGAGATTCTGTGCATCGCTTTATGTAGTGTACATATTTATAATTCGTAATTTAGAAAAATGTTCACTTGGTATTTGTATGTACAAGTTTAAGCCAAACTATAATAATCTTTGTTTTAACTCATTCCTGCGTTTGAATATTCTGTTTTATGTATTTTGTTGACGTGTATGGTATACGACCTGTACTGTGAATCTGATTAAACCTTCAACATTAATCAGAAAGCAAATTTTCACATAGTTTTAATTACAAGTATAGATATGACGATAAAGACAGTGACACACTACTGAGATGATATTGATAATCGCGCAGTACGATAATTTGGAAGGTTTCGTTGTTGGACGGTCACGCTAATGTATATGCTAATTAATGCTCAGATTAATTGATGGTTGTGTTTATTTTGTAAATGCTAATTCAGAACTCTAACTCAGCCGGCAAAGTGTAGTCTATGTAAATAGGTTTAATGAATACATTTATCCAAGCATTCCGTATATCAATCCTTTCTTCGTTTACAACTGTTTTGAATAATTCGCCTCTTCGCGATCCACGCTATGCAGTTAACGCTAAATGTATTGTCGGACCCTTCTATGAATGATCAATTTGAATAATGTAGTCTTGCATCCCTTCTTTATTATTCTAATCATATTCTTTTAAAACTAAACTCATTGTTTGATAATCACACTTAGATATGGATTGGAGCAAAAGTTGTGCTTTGAGTATCTACTTGATTTGCAAATATGACTGATATATCGGGGTAGTTTCAATTTAATATTTATAACTCACACTTGAAATAAATTTTTGATCTCACTTTTTATATTGAGCTTAAAGTGGAATCAAACAAAATTTAAATTGAGTAACGAAATTTATTCTACTTTGTAATTTTTGTACCTTTTTTGTGTAAATATTAGTATGTACTGTAATAATTTTCACTAATTCCCTTATATGAGTGCTTTTATTGTATCTATAATGTATATTTTGATATAATTCAATAGTGCAGCAGTACCTAAAATATGTTGTAAATAATTACATCAGTACTGAAATATCAACATGTTTATTTGACATCTGAATTAATTTTTTTAAAACTATTATCATTTACTGAGGACGATAACCCTAATTATTACCGAAACGTTCAGATTTGTATGGAAAAATTAATAACAATTATATACCCAAAAGGTAAGTATTTCAATTACATCCATTCTTTTTATGAAACTAACTTCATTATATTCGTTTTACACTGCAAAAAATTTTTGTTAGTAACAAGCAACGTATTGTGAGCAAATATTATGTGCGTTTATAAAACCGACTCTCCCTGAAAGGTAACCTTCGGTAGTTACGTTTTGCATAGTAAATAACGTTGTATTTTTTTATATGGAAGAAAATGATTATGCAGGAATAAGAATGAACATTTGTTTGCATTAAAGTAACGACACAATTGCAACTGCTTATGTCTTATTTACGAACAATACAATAATTGTTCACTGAAAAATGAGATTGTTTGAACATACAGTGAACGGCTAAATTATGGAATAAGATCGATATTCGAAAACGGTTCAATTTTTAGGAAAATCTAAAACAGGTCGATTTTTGTTGTAAAACACCCATGTTATAATTTACATAGAGTAGGGATGACGTCACCGGTGTTGATGTAGTGACGTAATCATTAATTTTTTTAAATAGAAATCGATGTCATATGACAGTCCATTAATTCTCTATTTAACGGCATAACAGTTTTAAATAAATTATTTTGTAGAGGGCGGGAAACAAATTTATTTTACTTAAATTCAAGCAAATTACAATTAACGTTTTGATTAATAATGTACTTTAAAGTAAGCAAATTGGACATAAAATTTATTTTAAATTAAATGTTCAAAATGCCATCCATCGGTTTCCTGACAATATGCAAATCTACGGTCACATTCAACAAATACCTTGCGAATGTAAGTTCTGTGGTCTATTGACATAGACTTTTGATTTTATATAACCCCACAAGAAAAAGTCCAGAGGTGTTAGATCCGGCAACCTTGCTGGCCACTCTATAAAACCTCGTCTTTCGATCCAGCTCCCGGGAAAGCAATTATTAAAAATTGTGCGTAATACGGAGGAGCTCCGTCTTGTTGAAACCCGATATTTTCATTAGGTAAATGTGGATTATTGGCATTTGGAAACATGTTTGCAAGGATCGGTATAAGTTCATTTCTCAAAAAATTTAAATAACGTTCTCCTGTTAGATTTTCTTCGAATAACAAGGGCCAATGATTGATGATCCCTGCCCCACATTCACTTTCTGAGGATTTTGCGTGTACTTCATCCAATGTGGGTTCTCTCACATGATTGACATATGTTGCCTTTTTTTAAGTATTACAAATGAGGATTTTTAAATATCCTTTTCAATAGCAACTTACAGAGCAGTTTGAAAGTTTGCAATTGATTAATATTGTCACTTTAAAACTTCAAGATGCCTAAAAAATTAGATAACAAGATAATTTATATAAAAGAAACCTTTTACAGTTTGATAAATAATAAAATTTCTCGTACAAAAGCTTTAATTGAAACAGAAAAATATTTGATGTAAGTTATTTAAGTTTTATATGAAATAGTTTAATATATTAAGTTAATATTTTTTCAGGTGGACGTGACGAACAGATAAATTTTGCTAAATTAGGCCGACCGACAACTACTGGTGACGATATATTCGAAAATTATGTTTTTCGCAAGGATTTCCAGCGACTCATTTGGAAATATAATTCAAAATCTGAAACGATCGACAAACGTTTGGCCGACAGCCGCAAAATTATAAAATCGATGGGATACAAGCACAAAATTTTTAATTGACGTAAACAACTATGCGAACAAAACATATTGAATTAAAAATCACTTTTGTCAGAAAGTTCATCCAATTTCTAAATTCAACTGAGAATGTGATATACGTATTTTTTGACGAAATGTGAATTTACCAAAATGGGAGTAATATTCGTCGTTGGGTGCATGATACTGATTTGAAAATTTAATCCTCCCACAATTAAGTGTGAAGGCAAATGTTTTACAATATTACACGCATGTTGTAAGTTTAACTTCTTAGAGGGGTGCTACTCAGAAAATAATGGCCGTAACTATCACAAGACAATGACTGCAGAACTTTTCCAAAATTCGGTGGTTAATCAGTTAATTCCTGCTTTGGATAGACTGCAATCAAAATGTGTGGTGGTAATGGACAACGCACCGTATCACTCGGTGCAGTTGAACAAACCACACCAACTTCTTCTAGCAAGAAATCTGAAATGCAGAATTGTTTGATTAACCACAATGTGAAAATTAACGACAATTTAACAAAAAAACAATAGTGAGAGTTGATTAAACCATTTCGAGAGCATGATATTAAATGACATTCAATTTGACATTATGGAAATATTGTCAAGACAAACTCATTATTAGGTCGTTTACAAGGTGAAGTTATTGAGATATATAAACACCCTAACAATTTTGAGACAAGAAAGAAATCTCCGTTTAAATAGGTTTTGGCATCTTATAATTGAAAAAAGGCATAATGATACGTCTTGATTTTGATTTTAATTTTGACTTTTGGTATGTCTAGGTTTTTCCTAGACCTTGAAGCAAATGCGTTACCAATTATATGTCAAATTACCACAGCACTATAATTTAACATAAGTAGTTGAAATTAAGATTAAAATTAAAAAATTACAAAAAAAGTTCTGCATTATGCTTTAATTGTGAATGACACTTGCAGTTATTGACAAAGATATCTCTTTGTTAGATTTAACTGGATTATTTTATTTGATGTTATATTTGTGAATGCTTCTATCATTTTCAAATTGAAGTTTTTCACAATTTTATACTTACATCATAACTTGATTAAATTTTGTTTTTTGGTTGACATTTATCATTGTTAGCCTTCGACCGTTAGAGGGTGTTCTAATTTGTCATCTTTAAGACAGTTTAACAGTATTTAACTTTTAATCACCTAGTTATTCTTTACTAAAATTTAATTCTATAGTTGGCTTTATACGTTTCTCAAACTGTTATATTAATAACAGGCTGATGTTTATGTTTTAATTTTTCAACTTTGACAAAATTGTATTCAACATTTTAATTTTAATAGATATTATTACTGACGAAGATAACTGTAAGTGTTATCGAAACGTTTATACTGTATAATTTAAAATACACCATCAAAAAAACCAAAAACGACAAGTATTTTATTACGTGTGATAATGGTGAATGTTTACATTTTCATATCATACTAAATGGTTGTAATTGACGACATTTCAAAAAAGCATGGTCGTGAAGTACCATTGTTAATGCAATCCAACTGAGTTGGCATGGGGTTATTGCAAGACCTTCTATAATAAGCACATACATTCGGAACCTAAATCATAGGATAGGGTTGCAAATTTATGGCGGCTTACTCTTTCAAAATGTACGTCCGACATGTGACAAGCTTATGCAAATCATTGCGAAAAAATAATTTTGGAAGACTGGACAAAACTAATGGGGTCAATTTCTGTTGAAAATATTCCACCATTCATTATTTCTCTTCCCGGAACCAGATTTATATTCAGAACTTTCTTCTGAAAATGATGAACCTAATTCAGATATAAAAATAATGGAGATGGAATAAGGACTTGGACTTAGATACCTTGGACTCAGAATCTATATTTATATGTGTTTAGTTTTTAATATTGTTGAAAATAAATGTTTTTTAGTTGTATCAAATTATTTTGTGAAATTTAATGAAAATCTTTTATTTCAATTGAAAGACACCTCAGAATAAATTTATGGGTAAGTTATAATACGGCGGAACCCTACTTCTTCACTCAAAATTCAATAGACTCCTTCTATTTATTAACAGTGATCCGTGGTTACTATTCATTTCAATTAAATGTGGCAACTGTTAAATTAACTTTGATATATAATCAGATTTGAGGTTAGTGAGAACCGTCTAATAGAAGCAAACTTTTGGTGTAGTAATAAAACACCCCAAATCTAGGGCGTAAATAAAAAAAAATAGATTATAAATATGGACACTCGCTGAGTGAAATAACGTTTGCACTATTTGTTAGGGACAAAGACTGTAGAATAGTTAACGTATTTTTGGAACTCTAGAAGTTGGAATCCAAATAAAGAATGAAATACTTAGCAGTTTTGTATAAAAATCGTGTATTCCATTTCGATTTTTACACGCAGTGTAATGTACAATGTACAATGTACAATGTTGTCAAAACATTTTTATTAAATATTTGAAACGCAAAAGAATAAGCCTGCTATAATAACCACATCTACGTAAAACCGTACTACTGAATGTTTTGTAAGTGTTAAGAAATATAATCAAGATATTTAGTAATAATTGTATCATAAAAAAATTGTGATGATACATTATAAAAACAGAATATACACTTTTAATTCAATTTTGGCGACAGTTCGATCTTGTGTGTAAAAGGTAAGGTAACGCAAAAATAGATAAATGTCAAAAACACGTATTTGACCCAAAAATGGTAAGTATTTATGAATTGCAATTGGTTCAAAAGGATCAAAAAGCACTATTGGATTTGCGACTTTCTAATACGACAATTGAAAAGGGATCTTTATAATCGATTATGTAGAAACGTACCAAGAATCAAGAGTACTAGTGTTGTAGATGTTGCTAGGAGAATTAATAACTAAGACATTGGTAGACGTGTTGTAAAAATACTAGTTTATTAATACAGTTAATTATAAAGTATTGAATTAAAGAATTATTATAACATGGCGCAGCCGTTCTTCAAGTAATTATTAATTAAAATATTCAAATTTAGTTTGAAATATAAACGATTTTTAAAGTCTATAGAAATATTGACGTTAAAAAGCATGGCACACCAAGAAATTTTGTGAATATGGAAACTAGGCTACCTAATAATTAAAATTAGAAGGAAATGTTGCAGAAAATTTTCGTAAGTTTAAGCAACAATTCGAAATCTTTTTAATGGCAAGTGGGAAAGTTGGATTGGAAGACAAGGTGAAGGTAGCATTACTACTGAATTGTATGGGTGAAGATGCCATTGAAGTATACAATAATTTTAAAATGGAAAAAAAGAATGAAAACGTATATACAGAGGTGATCAAAGAATTTGAAAAATATATGATACCGACAAAGAATGTTATATAAAAAAGATACGTGTTTTATTCTCGTAGTCAAAAAGAGGGTGAGCCATTTGATAATTTTTTACAAGAAATTAAAAATTTAGTGAAATCGTGTGGATTCAAAGAAGAAGAAGAGAATATGATAAGAGACAGAATTGTGTTGGTAATCAACAGCAAAATTTTACTGGAAAAATTATTAACGATGAAAGATTTAAATCTTGAAAAATGTGTAGAAACGTACAAAACAAGTGAAATTATGAAGGAACAACTAAAAAATTTACAAGACGATAAAGTAGTGGTAAATGTTGTAAAGAAAAATTTTAAACCAGCTATAACGAAGAAGGATGATAAAAACAGTAGTATACGAAAAAGTGAAAAGAAATTTTTGTGTACGAGGTGCAGAACAAAGCATGGCGTTAATGAATGCCCAGCTTTCGGTAAGCAGTGTAGCAGGTGCGGTCTATTAAATCATTTTAAGGTGGCATGTAAAGTTAATTTAAAAAAAGTTAAAGAAGTTGGAACTTCAGATAATATGGTTGTAGAAACGATGAAAATTAAAAATAGTATAGAAGCAGAGGCGTGGACGGAAATTATGAAATAATAAAGTGAAAGTAAAAATTGATACAGGGGCGGAGGTAAATATTTTGCCTATGAAACTTATAAAATCTCTGAACGTTGATAATTTAGAAAAAACAAATATAGTTTTGGAGGCTTATGGTGGCTTTCGCATCAAGCCGATAGGATCAGTAAGTCTCATTAGCACTATACAAAATGTATCAAAAATGTTGAAAGTTGTTGTGGTTAATGATGATAAAGCTAATGCTTTGTTAGGTTTAAAATCTTGTATAAAGCTAGGTTTACTGAAAAATGTTAATACTGTTAATTCAGTTGAAAGTTTTAAGGACAGAAAGGAGTTTTTTAATTTTAACAAAAATTTATTTACAGGTATAGGTTCGTTTCCTAATAAATATAGAATTGAATTGTGTGCAGGTGCAATACCAGTAGTGAGACCACCAAGGAGAGTGCCAAATTCTATAAAAGAGAAATTATTGAGTGCCTTAAAAAATTTGGAACAAAATAGAATTATTGAAAAAGTTAACGGACGTCTTGCGTGGTCGAGCAACTTAGTAATAGTTGAGAAACAGGACGGAAATCTCAGATTGTGTCTAGATCCAATAGACTTAAGTAAGTATGTTAAACGTGATTATTGTTTAATACCCACTGTACTAGGTTTAAGAGATGGATTTTATCATATAGAGATAGATGCTGATTCCAGTGAATTGTGTACGTTCAGTACTCCTTTCGGCTATTATAAATTTAAACGACTACCCTTTGGCCTTAGCTGTGCACCAGAAATTTTTCAAAAATTTAACAATGACAATTTTGGTGATATATCGGGAGTCATTATATATTTTGATGATTTGTTAATAGCAGCGTCGTCGATAGAGGAGCATGACATCATTTTAAATGAACTAATAGATAGGGCAAACAAATTAAATATAAAGTTTAATTGTAATAAGATTCAGTTTAGACAGAATCAGGTTAAATATTTAGGTATAAATTTTAATGAAGGTGGTGTACAAATTGATAATGATAGAATTACAACTATCAAGAAACTAAAGCCCGGAGAGCAAAAAAGGAGTACAACAATTGTTAGGGATGTTTAATTATTTCCGACCTTTTATGTCAAATCTATCTGAAATATCAACTCCTTTAAGAAATTTATTAAAAAATGATGTAAGTTTTTCATGGACAGAAGTTCATGATAGATGTTTAAATGAATAAAAAAAAATTAGTAATGAATGCTCCAGTACTAACAAATTTTACAGATGAAAAGAAAATTGTAATGCTTCTAAATTTGGGTTAGGATGTTGTTTGCTGCAGGAAAACAAACCTGTTGGTTTTGCCTCTCGTAGCCTAACTAATACCGAAATTAGTTACGCTCAGGTTGAAAAGGAATTTTTGGCAATTGCGTTTTCAGTTAAAAAGTTTCACAACTGTATGTATGGCAGAAAAGTAGAAGTCATTACGGACCACAAACCACTAGTAGCCATAATGAAAAAGAAATTATCAGATATTGCGTCTCCTAGGTTGCAAAGAATCAGGTTAAAACTGATCAGATATGACCTAAATGTAATTTATAGACCTGGGAGGGAGCTGTATGTAGCAGATTTATTGTCAAGAAATTTTCAGAATGAGAACATTGAAGATGATCCTTCAATGCTTGAAGTAGTGCATAATATACACGCGATTGTAAATATATCTGAAAATAAAAAGTTAATTTTTCGAAAAGAGACTGGCAAAAATGAAGTACTTAAGAGGGCTAAAAAATTTAGCCTAGAGGGTTGGCCAAAACAATCTGATATGTTATCAGATGTATTGAAATTTTACTATGGCATCCAGAGTGATCTTCATGTTGTTGAAAATATTGTAATGTATAAAAATAGGCTAGTTGTGCCAAGTGTGCTTCGAAGTGAAATGCTAAAAATTGTGCATGAAGGTGATTTTGGAATTAACAAAACAAAATTAAGAGCGGAGGAAGTCCTATATTGGCCTAAAATGAACAATGATATCGTAAATTATGTATTAAAATGTGAAGCTTGCGAAAAGTTACGTCCCAGTAAAATAAGAGAACCATTAGTAAGTCATGAGATATCGAATGCACCTTTCGAAAATGTTGCTTCAGATATTTGTGAATATGCCGGAAAAAATTATTTAATCATTTTTGATTATTTTTCAAAGTGGTTAGAGACAATACCAATTAAAGTTAAAACTACTGCGGAACTCATAAAAAAATTTAAGTGTTGTTTTGCAACTCACGGTATACCTAAAAAGTTAATAGCAGATAATATGCCATATTCGTCCTTTGAATTTAAAAAATTCGCGAATGAATTTAATTTTGAAATTGTTACCAGCAGTCCACATTATCCCAAAAGTAATGGGTTAACGGAAAGTGGGGTGAAAATAGCAAAAGGGTTTTTAAGAAAAGGTGCTAAGCTAGAAACTGCTTTACTAAATTATAGAACTACGCCAATTAGCGGCATTAAATTTTCTCCAGCAGAACTATTGATGAATAGAAAGTTAAAAACAAAATTAACATCTAATAGTCACAGTTCAATAACAACAAATGTTGATAATAATAAAATAAAAGAAAAACTCTTGCTAAAACAATCATTAGCAAAAAATTATTATGTCAAGAGAGGGGAAAGAGCTACAACCTGGACAAAGTGTAGTCGAACAAAGAGAGGGTGTATGGAAACCAACACAGATACTTCAAAAGTGTAAAGAACCGCGTTCCTATTTAATAAAAAGAGAAAATGGTAGTGTAGTAAGGCGTAATAGACACCATCTGAGAGAATCGTTAAATAATTTTACAGTTAGGAATAGTGCAAATTTTGAATCTGATTCAAGTAATACTAGTTTAAAGAATGTAAGTAACAGTGATTTTCAAGGTGTTGTAGCTAACAGTAGCCGACCAAAAAGATGTATAAATTTACCAAAAAACTTTAAGGATTATGTATTAAACTAAAAAAAGGAGATGTAGATGTTGCTAGGAGAATTAATAACTAAGACATTAGAAGTAGACGTCTTGTAAAAATACTAGTTTATTAATAAAGTTAATTATAAAGTATTGAATTAAAGAATTATTATAACTAGTGTCCTAATAAAAGTACCGTAAGGGATTACTGAGAAAGGAATGATAACGCATATACTTTTAATTGTTTTTAATCTTTAAAGCATGTAAAATCCTTATTATTTATCGACAACTTAAGCTTGGAAAACTCTTTTCATTTACATTATTTGCGTGTATTGCGCACATGTATTATATTAAATGTACATTATTAATATATTACTTTACATATAGTTAATTCATGTCTTTAAGGTCTGATTCAATATAAAAAATTATTTATTAAGAGATTCCGTGCATCGCTTTGTGTAGTGTACATATTTATAATTCGTAATTTAGAAAAATGTTCACTTGGCATTTGTATGTACAAGTTTAAGCCAAACTATAATCTTTATTTTAACTCATTCCTGCGTTTGAATATTCTAACTGTTTTATGTATTTTGTTGACGTGTATGGTATACGACCTGTACTGTGAATCTGATTAAACCTTCAACATTAATCAGAAAGCAAATTTTCACATAGTTTTAATTACAAGTATAGATATGACGATAAAGACAGTGACACACTACTGAGATGATATTGATAATCGCGCAGTACGATAATTTGGAAGGTTTCGTTGTTGGACGGTCACGCTAATGTATATGCTAATTAATGCTCAGATTAATTGATGGTTGTGTTTATTTTGTAAATGCTAATTCAGAACTCTAACTCAGCCGGCAAAGTGTAGTCTATGTAAATAGGTTTAATGAATACATTTATCCAAGCATTCCGTATATCAATCCTTTCTTCGTTTACAACTGTTTTGAATAATTCGCCTCTTCGCGATCCACGCTATGCAGTTAACGCTAAATGTATTGTCGGACCCTTCTATGAATGATCAATTTGAATAATGTAGTCTTGCATCCCTTCTTTATTATTCTAATCATATTCTTTTAAAACTAAACTCATTGTTTGATAATCACACTTAGATATGGATTGGAGCAAAAGTTGTGCTTTGAGTATCTACTTGATTTGCAAATATGACTGATATATCGGGGTAGTTTCAATTTAATATTTATAACTCATACTTGAAATAAATTTTTGATCTCACTTTTTATATTGAGCTTAAAGTGGAATCAAACAAAATTTAAATTGAATAACGAAATTTATTCTACTTTGTAATTTTGTACCTTTTTGTGTAAATATTAGTATGTATATAATTTTCACTAATTCCCTTATATGAGTGCTTTTATTGTATCTATAATGTATATTTTGATATAATTCAATAGTGCAGCAGTACCTAAAATATGTTGTAAATAATTACATCAGTACTGAAATATCAATATGTTTATTTGACATCTGAATTAATTTTTTTAAAACTATTATCATTTACTGAGGACGATAACCCTAATTATTACCGAAACGTTCAGATTTGTATGGAAAAATTAATAACAATTATATACCCAAAAGGTAAGTATTTCAATTACATCCATTCTTTTTATGAAACTAACTTCATTATATTCGTTTTACACTGCAAAAAATTTTTGTTAGTAACAAGCAACGTATTGTGAGCAAATATTATGTGCGTTTATAAAACCGACTCTCCCTGAAAGGTAACCTTCGGTAGTTACGTTTTGCATAGTAAATAACGTTGTATTTTTTTATATGGAAGAAAATGATTATGCACGAATAAGAATGAACATTTGTTTGTATTAGAGTAACGACACAATTGCAACTGCTTATGTCTTATTTACGAACAATACAATAATTGTTCACTGAAAAATGAGATTGTTTGAACATACAGTGAACGGCTAAATTATGGAATAAGATCGATATTGCGAAAACGGTTCAATTTTTAGGAAAATCTAAAACAGGTCGATTTTTGTTGTAAAACACCCATGTTATAATTTACATAGAGTAGGGATGACGTCACCGGTGTTGATGTAGTGACGTAATCATTAATTTTTTAAATAGAAGTCGATGTCATATGACAGTCCATTAATTCTCTATTTAACGGAATAACAGTTTTAAATAAATTATTTTGTAGAGGGCGGGAAAATAATTTATTTTACTTAAATTCAACCAAATTACAATTAACGTTTTAATTAATAATGTACTTTAAAGTAAACAAATTGGGCATAAAATTTATTTTAAATTAAATGTTCAAAATGCCATCCATCGGTTTCCTGACAATATGCAAATCTACGGTCACATTCAACAAATACCTTGCGAATGTAAGTTCTGTGGTCTATTGACATAGACTTTTGATTTTATATAACCCCACAAGAAAAAGTCCAGAGGTGTTAGATCCGGCAACCTTGCTGGCCACTCTATAAAACCTCGTCTTCCGATCCAGCTCCCGGGAAAGCAATTATTAAAAATTGTGCGTAATGCGGAGGAGCTCCGTCTTGTTGAAACCCGATATTTTCATTAGGTAAATGTGGATTATTGGCATTTGGAAACATGTTTGCAAGGATCGGTATAAGTTCATTTCTCAAAAAATTTAAATAACGTTCTCCTGTTAGATTTTCTTCGAATAACAAGGGCCAATGATTGATGATCCCTGCCCACACATTCACTTTCTGAGGATTTTGCGTGTGTACTTCATCCAATGTGGGTTCTCTTGACTCCAATATCTGAAATTTTGACGATTCACTGTGCCATGTAGTAACAATGTGGCTTCATCGGAAAACAGAATCTGATTAGTCAAACGTGTATTGCGGTTACATAAATCTTACATAATTTCAGAAAACTGCAGTCGGCGATCGGGATCGTCTTCGTTTAATACTTGATGTATTTGAATTTTGTAGGGTTTGTATTATTCTTTTTTCATAATACGTAATACCGATAGTTGAGAAACTCCAGTATCTACACCAATTTCTTTTTAACTACTGTAAGGATTGTCATCTACATTTAATAATATATCATGTTTTATGTTGTAATCAGCGCCCAGCGTTTTAAATATGTTTAACATGCCCAGTTTCAGTTTTAATACGATTTTACTTAGTGTTGATTGGTTGATGGGTCTCTCTGAATATTTTGGATTAAATAAATTGCATATCTCTTGCTGTGTTCTTTTTTTATCTCCGCATCCGCTACGAATTAATATTTCTATGCGTTGTGTTTCTCTTAGGTGAGCCATCATTTAACTAATGACATTTCACAAAATCCAAACATTTACGACAACAGATTTTACATTAACAGTGCGACTATCCTTTGTTTGATAATTAACAAAAAATTATTCAGTGTTTTTAAGAGCACTTTTTTGTGTCCATTATTCTTTTTACTTATTTTTGTTTTCCTTTGAGTATTTATTTCAGAAAGCAATGGATTTAAGCATTAATTGTAATTTGGTTGAATTTAAATAGAATAAATTTTTCCCACCCTGTACAAAATAATTTAGTTAAAAATGTAATGTCGTTAAATAGAGAATTAAAATCCCGGTGACGTCATCCCTACTCTATGTACATTATAACATTGGTATTTTACAAAAAAATCGACCTGTTTTAGGATTTTCCTAAAAATTGAACCGTTTTCGAAAAAACGATCTTATTCGATAATTTATCCGTTCACGATATATACAAGGTGTGTCACAATAACACCAATAACGATTAACCACAGTTGTTATGAGTTAAATGATGACCATTTTACCCAAGAACCTGGGTGGTTTTTGGTTTCCCAGATAAAAGACGTCAGAGTTGGCCAAATGTTAAGACTTCTTTCTTATAGCGATATAGCGACCGATTTTAATGAAATTTGGCAAGTATATTTACTCTGTTAAGGGCCTTATTTTCTCATTAAATCGATGTAATACGTAATATATGCATATAATTGTTTGAACACTTTTCTGAAAACAAAACTTTAAACTCCGGTAGATGCATTTCAAAGTAGATTTAATTTGCAAAAGGTGATTATTAAAGAATATCAACCAGTTTTCTAGATA
Organism: Vesta saturnalis; assembly: GCA_036346205.1. Taxonomy (NCBI): domain Eukaryota; kingdom Metazoa; phylum Arthropoda; class Insecta; order Coleoptera; family Lampyridae; genus Vesta; species Vesta saturnalis. The sequence continues at coordinate 443,056 of JARFJB010001404.1, forward strand.
CCTGAACCAAGCTAATAGAGCTGTGGTAACACGACCTGCTTAGCATTCGGGAGGTTTTAGATTCGATTCCTGTTACCGTCTACCCTGTATGAGGTTTTTTCCGGGGGTTTTGCTCATACACATGTAGCACATGGTCACTGCGTATACGCACATTATGTGTGGCTATTTAGGCGAATGCTGGGGCAGTATTTTCCCCCTCAGAACCCCAACTCCGTTCCTTCCTATCCTATCCTGACCGCACCCATCCTTAAACCTACCGTGCGTATATACGTAATGTATGTATGTATTGTGGCTGAAGGAGCTTGAAAAACCCAAGCAGCCCGCCCTCTTCCTTGGGGACAAAATGAAATACGTGGCCTTTTTTTTCATGGATAATTGAACTTTTTTAAAGGCCTAGTATTAATTTTTTTTCAACAGGTTGTCATTTAACTTTGTCATTATTTTTCTTTACTTCACCTGTCATTCACTTATGCTCTGTTACGCGTAAATGTTTCTGTGTTCCTAAAAACCCGCACGCCACGGCTTTCTTAAATCACCTCTTCTTCTTACTATAAATGATGCTTATTATATGGAAAATGGTAAATAATATAATTATTTTGCAACAATTGTAAATACAGTGGGCGTCCAAATTTTGTTCAATAAAAAATGGACCAATAATATGGTCACCAAGAATGCCAGCCCAAACATTTAGCTTTTATGGATACTGCGTGGCCAATACCGCATATTTGGTTTATTTGCCTCCCCGTTCAATAAAAAGGTGCTTTCATCACTGAAGCACAAGAAATTCAAGAAAAGAGGCTTGGAAATTGTGATTTCAGTCATTATTTCTGCGAATTCATTTTTTTGATCAAGATCATCTTCATTTAGTTCATGACACAATTTCAATTTGTAAGGACTTAGCCTGCTTAAGAATTCTGTTGACTATTTTTTTTACAAACTTCTTCATTTTAAGCGATCTAATTCTCAATTACCTTATGAATCTTGGGCAAACACGATTTTCTGAGTAAAAATACGTTCCATTACATGGTGATTTCCATTATTTTCAAAGAACAATGAGATGAATTGTATTTTTTTCTTCCAGATTTAATGGCAATTTATAATTTTCAAACTTATTTTAACACTAAAACACAAAGTAAGTTTGACAGTCAACAATTTGTTTTAATCTTGATTGCAAAGCCTTCTCTCTAGAGGATATGTACTTGCAAAACAAATAAAAATGAAATGGCTATAACTTCTGGAAAGATCGGAATATCTTCCCAATGATCCACATTCCATGAAAAAAATGATGTCACTTGGCGTCGCAGAGCCACCCGGAACGTTGACGTCAAAAAGTCACAAACCTATCGTTTATTATTTTCCTAAAATTCCATTTTTATGTCTCCAATGCTTTAAGAAATAAGGGCGAGGCGACTTATTTTATATCCTTCTCCCAGAAGCCATGGGTAGACGACATTTCGGCCAAAGGCACTATTCACTATCAAGTCTTCTCATTCTCGATTTTTTTAGCCGAAATGGTTTTGTTCGCGTTACGACATCAAGAACGAGACTTTAAATTGGCTAGCTCGATTTAGTAGAAACGTTAACCAGCAGTTCTTTTAAGTACCAATCGGATAGAGAAACTAAAATGCGTATATATTTGTAGTTTGTATCATTGCTACGCTGCTGATTTGATTTTTGACGTAAAAGGAATGTATTAAAACTTATAACAATTGTAAACTTGTAAAATTGTAAACTGCTGGACTCCGTCTCGCGTCATCCAGCAACTTTCTTCCTCACTCTGAAAAATTTTTTTTGTACTAATCTAAGAAATGCTTTATGTAAAAGTATAGATCACCACTTTCGTCAATTATTATTGATAAAACTTTTATTTTTCCGGCGATAAGTCTATAATCTCATACAGCAAGTAACAACCGTTACCTTGCGTATAATATGTAATATTTTAGGTATTAATCATTCGTAAAGAACTTTAAATATCTGGTATGAACCAACACACGACCTTCCAACACAGTATAAAATAAAATAAATGAAATAATTATAATAATCAAAATTATTATTAATTTTATTGAATACATAAATAAAAAGTTTACCTCGAGTAGAATTTGAACCTACGACCTGTACTTTGCTAGATTACCGCGCTAACCATCTGTGCCATCGAGATACAAGCCCTAATCGATGTAAACTTTGTCTTTATGTATCTAGAACTGATGTAAATTCATAATATAATGAGATTACAATCAAATTACTTATTTTAATGCAATGTGAGCCTGCAATATCGCAAGGATTCACACATACCAAAGCAACTTGACTAATATTAAATTATTATAAGTTTTGTTATGAACGAATAAGTTCAAAAGTAGATATGTAATTAAAAAACATTATTAATTTGATTAAATACATGAATAAAAAGTTTACGTCGAGTAGGATTTGAACCTACGACCGGCACTTTGCTAGAGTAGCGCGCTAACCATAATAAATCATAACAAAACTCATAATAATTATAATCATTTTTTTAGAATAATTATGCATACCCTTATTTAATACGTTCATAACGGAAATAAGAAACATTGTAAAAATAAAGGCAAGCTACGTCATATGGACATAGTCTTCTAAATACTAACTTAAAAATTTTAAAAGCTGCCCACTTCTATAAAAATACAGTTTCAATCTCATTTTATTAATTTTTAGACTTAATTTGCTTTATATTAAGAAAAATTACGTAAAATTAAATTTTGTTTAAAAAATATGTATAGGCAGTTTCTTATAAAATGTATTGAAAAAATGTTAACTGACACTTAAATTCTACTTTAGGAATATTTGCCACTAAATTACACATCGTATCAAAAAATTGCATAAAACGTACTTAATGCACACGTTTAAGGTCTATAAGTTGGTATTTTAAACCTTTGAAATATACAGCTGTTTCAAAAACATTTGATAAAAAACAAAAACTGCTCCTAATAAACCACTCTCTCCGCCGCTGAGTCTCTCCCAAAATCTAATCAGCTTCAGGGAAATGAAAACAAGCTTCAGTACGAAATTTAAAGTCGTACGTGTTGTTCTGGAGTTATCGTGGATATGCACATACTTCACTGACTCCAAACACACACAAACCCACGCACGCACGTTCGCAAGCACCCACGCACCCAACCACACCCACGCACAGCCATACTCACACACGCGCACACACACACGCAAACGAACATGCACACAACACACGACGTACAACATACGATGACAATGCACGACGCATGACTACACACAACACACAACACAGATATGTTCTATTGTAATGTTATTCGATTTGAGCTAAATTTTGTGATATTATTCGTTCGATCTAGGGATCCCAATTTGTACTTAGGAAAAGATTTCTACTTATACCGAAACACGTTTTGTCGTCATTTCCTTGTTGAAAAGCATAAAATTTTCATACGATATTGATCGTTACGTTGTAAAAAAGATTTTTATGCGTATTTTTTATTCTTGAATGCATTTTATAACTGCCTAAAGCCTTCTAATTAGTGGTGGACGGCGGCGGAAGATTGTCGGAGTAGTTTAAAATTATGTCCCAACTAAACGCCATTCTGGAATTCATAAAAATACTCGAGACCAGTATCAAGTCTCAACATTTATCAAGCAAAGTTTTGCAAAAAGCAACTTGCCACATTTTAACCAACAAAATTATATGTACTGAAACTTTATATATATATATATATATATATATATATATATATATATATATATGGGCTTCTCAATAACATGCTGTTCATGTTGTTCCTGTTCCCTTCATACTGTAATGTATCGTTTTGTTTTGTTTGGCATTCGGCGATAAAATTCCTCGATGCAAATCATTAGATTTATAAATTCTTCTGTTTAACTTGATTTGTATAACGAGAGGGTCACCCAGAAGATTTCAGAACGATTTGGTTTACAACTGTTTCCCGTACTTCTCCTTTCCCTCAACAGATCTAACACAAAAGCTACTTGTAATCCATTTTTTAAAATACTCGTAAACTAATCAGATTTTAGGAATAATAAGATGAAGTAACTAAATATTTAAATAACGTGAGTAGACGTTTTATTACCCGATCAACAAATTTTGATGAAAAATAAATTATTCAAAGCAATTATAGCTGGTATTTTACAAATGTTACATTAAAAATCCATTTTTCTTGCCATGTGGACCGTTTTTAAATAAAATTTGTGTTAGAATAGAATATCGAACATTTCTATTGTGTTTGTTCACAGAAGGAATTTATTGTTTATTTTTACTGAACAGATGTATTTTTTATACCATTTCGTATCATGTAAAAACCCAAATTTTGTTTTTGTTTTTGCAAAAGTGACATGTCCGTGCCCTATAAAAATTATTTTCATAAAATATTGTATTTAGCAACTATACAGAAGAAAACATCGTATGCAGTAAACTTAACCTTCGTAGAAAGAATATCATAACAAAATACAGAAGAAAATAATGTTCCGACCAGTTAGTGAATCTCTTCTCAGAATAACTTTCCAATTTTTAATAAAAATAAAAATTAAAGTAACACCGTACTCAAAGTTTTTTGGTCATAGATTATACAGGGCGTCCTAAAAGTATGGAATATTCTATATATCTCAGTAATATTTATTTTATAAAAAAATTTGTGAAATAAAAGTTGTCTAGTAGGATATTCAGTTAGTGGTTTTTTAAAACATACAGCAGCGAGAATCACTACAATTCTTTTAGATGACAAGGAATCCCTATATTGCACTCATTTGATAGAGATGTTTTTTCTATTTTCAACGGTATAAAACTTTAATACTTTTGCTGAACTAGGTTTTGAGAAAAAGGCGATAAAATGATGGTAAAGTGATGTTAAGTTTAGTACGCATTCTACAAGGTTAACATAATAACTGAACTAATCTGAAATAACTCTAACAAGTTTATTTCAAGTTAATATTAATCTGGACACAACGAAAAAAAAGGAAACTACAATAAATGTTCAAATGTGGAGTGGCCCGTCTTGCTGGAATCATATTCCGTCCTGGGGTATATCCGGATTTTTTTCATTTGGGTAATGCAGGAACTACCCCAAGTCGTAGAAAATTTAGATAAACCTCTGCCGTTAAATTACCCTCGAAAAAATAAGGTTCGAAAATCTGGTTTCCAATCATTCCTGCCCACACATTAACTTCTGCTGGTACTGTGTGTGTCCTTCTAGATGCCGTTAGGTTTTGTTAAGGACCAGTATTGTGTGTTTTGCTTATTAACTGTGCCATTTAAGCAAAACGTTGCCTCGTCAGTAAACAGAATATTTTTGTGAAAATTTGCATTGTCTTCAAGTTGGTGGGTTATTTTTCACAAAATTCCACTCTGCGAACTAAGTCGTCTGCAAATAACTCCTGAACTACACACGCTTTGTATGGGTGCCACATTTCCTTTTTTAGAACGCTGTGTACAGTTGATTTGCTTGTCTTACAACCTCGCGCAATTGGTTTAACCCTACACCGCACGTGGACGTGTATTAAATGCGAGGTCATTCACGGTAGCTTCCTACCTCATCCCGGTACACTGGTTAGTTGCATTTTCCTAGTATTAGAGAGAAGTAGAGCAAAAATTATGACGATTTCATCTGTCAGATTGCACGCGTTCAGTGACGTAAGTTTTATTAAATTGTTTATTAATTATTTTTTTATTTTTTTGTTTAGTGTTTCATTTCTGGTCACTTCTCATGCATTATATTTTTTACTAAAAGTAATATTGAGCTTAGAAAAGAAATCTGCGCCCATTGGGTGCACCGCGTGTGATTACGTTTTTTTTATTTTCAGTCCATAATGGCTTCAAGTTCTAGATCTTACAATTCCAATAATGAGAAAGACGTGGAGGATCTTGGAAGTATTTGAATGGATGATCATTTTGAAGATGATTTTATTATAGATGGTAATGAAAGTGGTATAAGCGACACCGAAATTATTCAAATAAGAGAAGATGATTCTGATACTGAAAAAAGTTTGGATTCCGGTAACTTACTAGAAGATGAAGGTAATAGTTCCGATCAGTACATAGCAAAGAAAACGAAAGGCAGAACGCAGTTGAATTCTTGGATTTGGAGTTCATATTAATCTGGACACAACTAAAAAAAATAAAGCTATAATAAATGTTCAAATGTGGAGGGGCCCTATCTTGCTGGAATTATATTCCGTGGTGGGGTATATCGGGATCTTCTCATTTGGGTAATGCAGGAAGTACCCCAAATTCGTTATGATAAACCTCTGCCGTTAAATTTCCTCGAAAGGTTCAAAAATATGGTTTCCTATCATTCCTACCCACACATTAACTTTCTGCTGGTACGAAGAGTGTCCTTCTAGATACCAATCTGCAATCTAAGTCATCTGCAAATAACATCTGAACTGCGCACGATTTGTACGGGTGCCACTTTTACTTTTTTAGAACGCTGTGTAGCGTGGATTTGCTTGTATTACAATCTCGCAGACTGAGCAACGTCATTCACGATAGCTTCCTATCTCATCCTGCCACACTGATTAGTTACATTTTCGTAGTATTAGAGAGAAGTCACATCTTATTCATTGTATTTTTTACTAAAATTAATATTGAGCTTAGAAAAAAATCTGCGTCCATTAGATGCACCGCGTCTGACCACGTTTTTTTTTATTTTCACTGTATAATCGCTTCAAGTTCTAGAACTTACAATTTCAATAATGAGAAGGACGTGGAGCAGCTTCGAAATATTTGAATGGACAATCATTTTGAAGATGATTTTATTACAGATGGTAATGAAAGTGATATAAGCGACACCGAAATTATTCAAATAAGAGAAGAGGATTCTGATACTGAACAAAGTTTGGATTCCGATGACTTACTTGAAGATGAATGTAATAGTTCCGATCAGTACATAGCAAAGGAAACGAAAGGCAGAACGCAGTTGAATTCTTAGATTTGGAGAAAAAACCTTTCACAAATAAAAAACGACGTCAACCTCAAAATATGTTGGTACATTTACCCGAAGTTAAAGGTGAAGCAAATAATGTAATTGGTACATTCTTGTATTATTTGTCGTTCATGTGCAATGTGATTATGTTTTTTATATAAATAAAGTTTAAAAGTTCCTTAGAAATAATTATCATTTCTTAGATGCACTGCGTGCGCTCGTATAAGTTTTAGTTAACAGAAACATGTGGATTTTTCACGACGGCCAACATTCCATTTTCACTTTTTTCGTTATTTAAAGCTGTCGCTCTACCCGTTTTTGGTAAATCTTTCACGTAATGTGAAATTCGGCGTACAAATTGTTAAACAAATTGCAAACTTCTGTCTACGTTCTACTTCTTTCTTCATAACGCAGCATCATTAAAATTTCAGTACGTTGCCTTTCGAATGAATGAGCCATTTCTTTTTACCTCAAAAGCGTACTTCACTCACAAATGGATGTTAACCAGTGTAAGTAAGTATAACTTTTTACTTCAAATGCACGTACTTACCTTGACATTTCTTAGGCACAATCAATTGTATCGACAATTAAAAGCAATCATAGGTGTGTAGATTAATCACTATCAACTAATCTAAAACTAGTTCAGTAAAAGTATTAGTTTTATATCATTGAAAAGAGAAAAAAAATCTATCAAATGAGAACGATATTCGCTGCTCCTTTGTTTTTTAAGTAAACTTAACTAAATAATCTCCCTGTAATGAAGAACTAAATACTAGACAACTCTTATTTCAGACATTTTTTTGATAAAATAAACATTTACTGAGATATGTAGTACTTTTCGGACACCCTGCAAATGTCCTACCATCCAATTTTGGGATTGTCTTATGAGATGTTATAAAAATCCTAACAGTTTACTTTATTAGAATGTAGCTTTAAAAATGCTTACGTTTCAATGATCTATGTCTATTTATGGTTGAGCTCAATAATTTATGCAATTCTATCCATCTTTAGATTGATACTGATAATTTCACATTTTTTGTATATCTATTTTAAATGTGTCTATTATTTTTACCGTTAAGCAGATGTTATCCAAAGCGGTAGATCGGTAAATGTAATACATATTCAAAGGCCATGTAAGTCCTCTTATGGAGAGCAGATAGCGTAGTATTTACATACAATGCTGACGAGAACTCTTGACGTCGCCGCCTCACCGTCACTGCTGGCTACAAATGTGCACATTTATAATCCAACCCGTGCTTGTTTCGAAACAGTCACAGATTCGTACTCGCGACTTCTACCCATACATAATTATGCTATATAAGATTTGCATCCATTCGATTCAATTGAAGAACAATTTGCTTACGAACGAATATTTTATATGCATTTTTATTTCCAGTCAAGAAACAATCGACCAAACTTGATTTGAGCCATTTATCCATCATTGTCAGATTTTTTTTACCAATGTTATTAGTTTAAATAGCAGTATGTACTTCTATTCCACACATATTTAAGTACATTTACTTTCAGTTTTTGATCTACTGCTATTTACAAGAAAAGTGTAAGTATTATGGAACGTTATTTCCGAGGAAATACCCCACTAGAAACAATAAATTAAATAATATTTCTACATTTCACACAAAGTACGAACGTAAAATACCAATTCCTTTATTAAATTATGTGTCAACATGAAAATCAATCAATTACAAGTATCATTTAGTTACATGCTATTTAATATTTTATTTTATTCAACGCATATTATACACCTGCCTATCGGTGAATATAATATAACTAATATAAATTACAACATGTGTACATTAATAAATATTTTTTTCAGTATTTAAAAGGTGTACCAATGTTTGTAATATCTCAACCTTTAAAAGTTACATGACAAATTAAACAAAAAACAAGTAGAACCATTTAGCTGTATGGTCTAAGTTTACACAATCTTGGATAATTGTCTGTAAGTCTGTTTATCTAAACATGGAAACGTAAGTTTTAAATGAATAATATTAATATCTAGGCACATAATGACCGTGAGAGTAAAATACTCTCGTGAATATTTCTTGTTTTGCTTTTTTTATTACATGAAAAATAGATATTTCTGTATCTAGTAGTGGTAAAGGACTTTGCAAAGTAAGCCATTAACCGCTTGATGACTCACTGTTCCTTTAGTGTTCGTATAATTAGATGGCTAGTGTTAGTTTTTCTTTCAACGTTTCACTAAGCATGTTCTTTTTTAACTCGATGTCTCTTCCCCCGAGGGTCTTAGGGGTACCACACACTCCTCAGTAACGGGAAGGAAAGGGAGCAATTTCTTTTAAATTAGATATGCAGAGAGAGTTTTTATGCAGTGACAAATGTAGTGGTTGTTTATGGTAAGTATTTAAGCGTCTCATGTCATCAAGGCAATTCATTACAAAATTATGTTTTGTCATTAAAGGTCCTTTTGAAATTCTTACAGTAAGGCTGGTCCAAATTTTATTCATATCAGACAATAGTTATTTGTTTTACTAGGCCGCGGCTGATAGGAATTCAGCTAAGGCAGTCAATCTACTTTGCTGCCGAGTTGAACATATAATTTTTTCTCCGATTGTTTATAATGATAATGTAGGATATTGTATTTGCAAATTATTACAATTCCCACAATCTTTTTATTTTTCCTGTAGTGCTAAATTAAAACAAAATTTGATAGAAATCGCAATTGTTGGAATGGTTGGTTGCTATGGAAATGTATATGTCCATAATAATTATAGTTTGACAACTTATGAAATTTCTGACATTTTTGTGGAAAAATATCGGTATATTTATATTATGGACAGTGATAGCGACTTAGAAGTACTTACTCCTCCAGAAATAAGGGAGGTGGCAAAAAATATTGAGTTACATTTGTTGCCGGAGAAGTCTCGGATGAAATATGAAGGAAATTATCAACGATTTATGGATTATTGGATGGAGAAAAATGCGAAGACTTTTTCGGAGAAAAATTCTACACTTTGGTCTGTATATTCCATGTTGAAGGCAACTATGAATGTTAAAAATGGCGTAGATACAGGAAGATATTTGAAGTTGCGGGCATATTTAAAACGGGCATCCGAAAGCTACAAGGCAAAGAAGTCCCGAGTTTTCGAAAAACAAGACAATACAAACTTTATACTGGATGCTCCAGATGGTGAATATTTACTAGCGAAAGTAAGTTTTAAATAAGATATTTATACGATAAAGTGAAAATACTTATAATCCATTTCTTTAGGTTGTATTGATTTTTGGAATTGCGGGTGCATGTCGCTGCGACGAACTATTGAATTTAAAGTTAGAAAATATTGAAGATTTGAACAATAAACTATTGGTATCCCTATTAAACACGAAGACGAAGAATTCGAGGTCTTTCGTAATAATGGAATATTTAGATATTTTTAGAAAATATATTAAATTAAATACGTAAAAGGTAAATCCGTAAAGCAATTTGTTGGTATCCATAAATTTGGTAAAATACCTCAAGAAATAGCTGTCTATTTAAAGTTGCCGAATGCTAAAGAATATACGGGACACTGCCTCCGCAGAAGTTCTGCCACTTTACTTGTAAATTCAAGAGGTGACATAACAATGTTGAAAAGACATGGTGGGTGGAAATCCTCAACTATAGCAGAAGGGTACATTGAGGATTCAATGGCAAGTAAAACCAGTATTTGTGAAAAAGTTTTGACTAATGTAGGAACTACTTATAGTGAATGTAAAGAGAACGATATCTGAGGAAAGAAAAGGTGGCCTATTTATTCAAAATTGTAGTAATTTTACTATTAATGTTAATAACAACTAAAAATATGTTTTTTGAATTCTTGTTAAAAGTATTATGTAGTAATTTCTAATAAATGTTTTTGTCAAAAAATGTCAAATGTTTTATTCCCATTGAGAACAATAATTTTGCTGCCTAGGCAGGAAAGTCCTTACTTTGCAGGAAAAGTAATACTTTTATGATTGATATGTGTCTACAAAATTAAATTTGCTGTCAATCGGAGAAAAAATAATTTCCGTGGTGGCGTTGGATCCCGGTAAACACATGCACATTTCAACAATTTTTAATATGTTGTTATGTGCGGTATGGAACACTTTGCCGTCACCGTTTCGCTATCACCATCGCGCCGTCACCATTTCGCCGTAGCCATTTCTCCGCGGCCATTTCGCCGTACTCCATCTCGCCGTCCATAAACTATTTTCTACGTAATTAATACCTACTTATTTACAAGGGGTTCAAGTAGGGAAATTAAACATGCGGCGTATAGGTTTCCACGATTTAAAGTGGCAGTAGTAATGTGAAAACTTTATTTTACATGATGATTATTAACAATAAAGTTACGTATGTACATTCATTTTCTTAACTAATTTACGCATTTGGTAATTGTGTGCAATACTACGTAAATATTCAACAATGTGTTCATAATTCACAAAATTTTGAACAATATGCAAAATTCGCCGATCAGCGTCTATATTTTTTTTCTTTCTTAGGAGGGCTATTTCCTGCTACAAGGGATTCATAACATATGTCTCGCCTATGTTGCACAGAACGCAGAGCGTCTATAAACTTCCACAAGGCGGGATGTTCAATTCCTACGAAATCGATTTTTATTAAGTTGTTGTCTGCAACTTACGATGTGCGGATCTAGGACGTTTCGCTGCAGCCAATTCGCCGCGGCCGATTCCCCGCCGCAAGTTCGCCGCCAGCCGTTTCGCCGCCAGGCCAGTTTGCCGTGAGAACAATTTGAATAACTTCAAAACAAGACATCAACTTAGGTTAATGGAATTTTTGTATTAAATTAGAGGGAAAGTTAAGATACTGTACCTTATCGCCTCCGTAAATCTATAGTGGTATAGGTAATTTATTTCTAATTAGGGACATAAATGAATTTATTGTGTTGCAAATAATGTCCCATCTATGCATTAAAATTAGGAATTTGAAATAATGAACACTAACGCGACGTATAGTACAGGGTTATTACAAATGATGTTCATGATTTCAAGTGCACAAAAATCTAGTTTTATTTATCATACAAAAAAATAAAATGGTTACATTTTAAGAAAAACTTAAAAAGTTTCATCCCAGGTGCCAAGAATTATAAATGTTCCATATAGGAACCCCTTGTGATACGACAATGTTAATCGTGTAATCAAGCTCTTGCCATACTTTGTTAAGAGTGTTCAGGTCGGTTGTTTCGATAGCTCTGGTAATCCGTTGTTGGATCTCAGGTATGCTTTCTGGTGGTATATACACTTTATGTTTGATGTATCCTCACAAGAAAAAATCACAGGGGGTGATGTCCGGAGATCTTGGAGGCCAGTTCAAGAGTGCACCATCACTTGGACCTGCACGGCCGATTCATCTGCCAGGCAGCCGACTTTGAAGTTTAAGGATTCTTGTTATAATTTCGGTAGAAGCCATTCCGTCATCATGTCCAAGATTTATTCCATTTATTGTTTGTCCAACAAAGAAAAAAGGTCCGTACACTTTGTTGTAAATGATAGTGCAAGACAAATTAACTTTCGGAGTGTAAGTGCTCGATGTAGATGTGTGGGTTCTCCGAACCCCATATTATGACATTATGTCTGTTCACGGTACCACACAAGTGGGATGTGGCTTCATCACTAAAGACTAAACATTTTACACAGTTTTAATTTTCCATCAATGCCTACATGTTCTCATAAAAAGAAAGTCTTAGAACTTTGTCCTTTGGTTTTAATGCTTGAACAAGCTGAAGTTTGTAAGGCTTGAAATTTATACGTTTACGTAAATTTTTCCAAACTGTTGGATGTGGTATATCAAGCTGTTTGCTGCATTTAACAGTAGATTTCTGTGAACTACGCGTAAAACTTTCCCTTACCTGCTCTACAGCGTCATTGCTTACTGACTGATTTCTTTTTACAAATGCACCAATTTCTCTTAAAATTCAAGTACTACTTGTGACTGTTAGGAGAATCTTCATTAAATTTGGTTCTAAAGTAACGTTGCACACTAATAATTGATTGGTTGATGTGATAATCCAACACATCAAATGCTTTCCTGTCTTCAAATCCAGCCATTACACAATTGACAACAATTGACTTTAAAAAATAGCTGATACGTACTTAAATCAATGTAAACAAAACTTTATGAGTTTTTCTTTCCAGTGGTACAAACTGAAATGGTCTTAAAACAGGTTAATCTAGTAATATTTATAATTGAAATCGGGAACATCATTTGTAATAACCCTGTATCACTTTACTATTACTATTAATATAGTGTAATGTAATAAATAAAAATTTGTTTTTTACTACTAACCTGAGAAATCGCCATTATTTACCCCATTCCTATAATGAGAAGTAATATTTCTCTCCCTAGGTAAATAATGAAAAAAAAAACACCTAGGTAAATAATGATTTTATTTATTTTTAAAGAATTAAGCAAAACTCTATAACTAGGAAAAAAACAAACTCGAAAATTTAATAAACCTATTTAAAGTTAATTATGCAGTTATAACAATTATGTGTATTCCGGCGTTCCCGGTATTAACAGAATTGACATTATTTGTTATAGGTAAATTAACTTCCGTGTTTTGTATATTCCTCACTTCCGGTGAAATTGGTTCATTGGCATTTGCCACTAACGGCACTAACTCATCATTTTTCTTGCACCTCTTGAGGTTCGAAGGAAGTTATAGGTTAATAATGAATTATGTCATTTTGTCAGTTTTACTTTGTGTTTGTTAGTTTGACAAATAACTCCCAATCCACCTGATATTTTGAAAATGGATAGAAAATAACACAATAATATTCAAAATCTAATTCAATCAAATGACAATTTTAACAGTTTTATCCTCAAGTAGTAAAAAAAAATTCCATATGCACCTCGCTTGAAAAGGCAATCATAAACCTCACACATTAAATCCTTCGGTGGTACGCGCCTCAAGATTTAAGATTGCTCGGTTAATAATGGCTCACTTTTCAACGTAGGTGTATAAAATACTATTACTAGTAAGGTCCCACATTTCCAAGGTGGAAAAATATGTAGGTCATTCGTACCTTACGCTTTTACAAGGTTCCACATTCTCAAGGCCATTTACGCACCCTACCTACTCACATAGCTAGCTCACTTTTCAAGGCCTGCTCATGTAATTTTTTTACAGTTGTCTGATACCACACTTAGAACACTACACCCAGAAAAAAAAGAAAATGATATGTTAGTATATTTATTTGTTGTATGTACAAATGTAACCAGTTTATTATTCAGATATGATTTTCTCTAGGAATAAAACATTTTGATTTAGTACAAATGCAAAAGGTCCTTTCCACTTCTGTATCATTACACCTACGTGGACGTAATGCAAGTAATTAAGTGTACGTGCAGTGTGGTGCCCATCTGAGATGTTCCTGTAACGGAATGTCCGATGGCTGCCATCGGTTACTTCGAACTGCACACATGAAGCATTTAACCGTATCGTCTGAAGATATGGAAATGAACCTGCTGCTGCAAGCGATGTGAACTCCAGACCATGTTCCATACGTAAGTAAACGTTTATCGAAACAATTGTAAAACTGAGGATAATAAAAGGTTGGTGGCTCGTCGCACATCTTCCCACCGTAGAACGTAGTAAGATAATAACATGAACTAGTTTATTATATACAATATATACATTATAAAAATTAATTGTCCAAATAGTACACTTCACCTCAGAGTATGCATGAATCATCTTCATATACCTCGTGCAGCATTGTTAGGGGTGCTCTACACCATGAGCACCAGTATTCTTGGTGTGGCATGTGATAACTTGGGACCCATCTAATCCATATGTGAATGGTGGTCAATAATTCGGTAGTCATTTGGTTGCAATGATTTGTAGCAGTCGTAACATAAATGCATATGACCAGCAAGATGATATCGAGTATGAAGGGCAAATGTGAATAATATCCCAAATTACCCATGAAGGCATGATGGTGGAAGTAGCGAATTGGTTTATACAGGTTGGCAAACCACTCAGTATTCCACTGCACATCTTCATATGTATTCTTTAGCGCTTCTAATGTCGTAGAAGGCAGTAGTCGCTTTTTTTTTAATTGTACCCAGTTTGGTATTAGTTCACATGCTCGCCGCGCACTTAGATTAAAAAGTGATAATGGTTGGTAGCACCCCCTAGCGTCCCAATCATTTTGTATTGGGCTTTCAGACATACTGACCCTTTTGGAAATAACACGATAATATATGTGTAGTAACCCTACTATTAAAGGAACAAATGACCTTGAAAAACATATGTCTAGGTAACCTTGTGAAATAACAGGATTGACTTTGCTATTGTGTAAATTTAGAAATGAGGGAAGCGAAAGTAGGAAGTGGACCTTGAGGTAGTGGGAACCTTGAAAATGTGGAGCTTGAAGGTCATAGGGACAACCTTCACAGTTGTTGGCGTGATCCCGACAACCTTGAAAAAGCTGTGAAAGAAAGCCCTGAAACGGTAGGGCTGCGAAAATAGCTTGGAGTGTGGCGATAGAGGTCACGTAGGTAACCCTGACGGGAGAAATAGAGGAAAGTAGGATATAAATGCAGAGGAGTAAATGTAAAACTAGTATCGTATGTAATGGAGAACATGTTACGTCAAGCGGTAGAAAAGGCGAAGTTCGTGAGGGTTATGAATTCATGTGGATGTCGTGATATGTTAGTTAACAATGTGCAATATTTCGTGAAACTTGGTGGATCTAAGAGTAACGGAGTGGTGTTTGGTAAGCCGGAATGGCACATACCTATGGACGATCAAGGGATAATTACAAATTATTTCTACACACCTGAAGGGACATGGCTACCTACAAAGATGGACTCGAAAACTATATCGTATGAAACTATTAACAAGAAGAAAATTATACGCATCTCTGATTGTGATGAATCAGAATCTATTTAGGATGGGAGTCTATAGAACAGTTATGGAGACTTCTTAAGATAGTCATTTACCGATTGGATGTAGTACTTACTATGGAATTTCCTGCATTTTATAATAAAATAATACATTCGGCGGCGAAAATGCCTGATGTTGACATACACAGGTTAATAGTTACATTACAAGATATATTTGATTGTAGCATGTGTTATGGAAATTGTAGAATTTGTCAAGGAGAAAATAGGTATTGACGTAGAAGTTGCGAAAGCTGTCAAGTAATAAGTGTGGGTAACGAACATATAGAGAATAGGGATAATAATAAATGTTTTAATCAATATGTGGATGTGTTATAGTGGAGAGTCGTGACCTAAAGCTGTAGATTGTGTTATTGCAGTGCAAAGACTAATATGCCAATTTCAATCATTAGAATTTGATGCTGAACATGAAAAAGTGTATGGACAGGGCACGTTTAGTGATGGATATTTAGATAATCTAGTTTATAGGTGTGGTAGTGCAATACGTCTGTGTGAGCAATACTTTCAATCGCATGACGATGGAGTAGAGTGCATTTGTTGTATTAAGCAATTAATATAAAACCGTAGAGAAATATCTTTGGAACAATTTGTACATGAAATAGAATGTCATTTACCGAAATATATTTCAACAGATGACAACACGACAAGTGAAGGAGGTCCGCATTAATGAGCTCAAAGCGTAGTTCACGATGTAGTGGAATGGGAGCGAAAAGGAGAATGGGAACATAGACTGCACGCTTTATGAAAGGAATAGAAGAGTGTAGTAAAATAATTTCAGCAGTCCTGGAAAAGCAACATCGTGATTACGTGTTTGTGAAACGCTTTATTAGTGTATAGTATTGTATGTATTAATATAAATAAAAATTTAAAATAAAGAAAAGAGTTATTTATTGCATAATACTATATACATAATTAATCGTATAGAACGTATTATATAATGTCTTTGTTAGAAATCCATGAATTGTCAGAATTATCAAAACCTAACCATTTAACTAGAGACATATTTCTTTGACGTCGTATTACACGTTCAACTAGGTAAATGTCAGGATGTTTCACACTTTGAAGTTCTGGCTCATAGAAACGTCCTTGTATACTATCACGTAATGTGTAGGTAATTGGACTGGAACGTTTCACTGCTGATATTCGAAAGACTTCGTAACTCCAATTAGGTGTATAACCGTTCTGTATTTTCTAATACGTACATAATTCCCCACTTTAAATTTAGGTGTCTTACGGTCAAGAACTTTATGCCATTTTAAATGTTTCAAAATAGATGCAGCATTCTTTTCCGTTACATTTATAGGTTTGTGTCCGGTGGTTCCATGCTTTCTTGGATTATAATCAACAACAATTTGATGTAATATTAATAGTTATTTATAGGAACCTTGCATACTGAATGTTTTCCACATTATTGCTTTAAGAGTTCTATTTACACTTTCAACTATGCTACTCTTCAACTTAGAATAACTACTGTAATGATTAATAGTAAATTTTTTCATTACTTTTTTAAATTTAGCATCTTTACCTACTGTCCATACGAAAAAAAGACGACACTTTGCTATTACAAAAAACAGCAGTATCTACCTTTTTATGCTCAAGTGTCGATATGTGTTGAACAATATCCGCTTTACCACCATGTGCTTACTGTGCACATTTTAAGCACTATACATTACTATCTGATGCTGTTTTTTTAATATATGGATATTCACTTTCCACATTTTTATTAAATGTACACTTTCCTTTTGGCACTTTCTAATTTTCTACCGCTCTAGATACATACTACATTATAACGATTATTTATTTAAAAACAGTTATTTATTAACACCTAACCTTAACTAACGAACTATTTAGACTACATTTATTTGCACGCATCGGTATATTTATTTTCCACACGTACAAGACACCCTCGTAAGCAAACTCTGTTCGCGCTAGACTTCACACTTAATATTCTCTTATAAGCGGGATCGTGCACTATTTCTTGAAGTTGACTGAAGTCAGAAACGGGACAAAAAATGGACTTCTTTATAAATACAAATCATTTACGTATTTTATTAAAATACTAATATATACGTGTAATACGGGACGAATGGTTGCCTTACTCTAGATCTTAAAACATTTGGTACTGTATTAGTTACAACGTATATTGCTTATGTCTTGTCTAGATTAATTTTGAATGTAAAATGAGCTCACAAGCTCATAGCTACAAAGGACCCCGAGAAGTCGACGCCCGAAGTCACGATGTCCGGCGTCGGCGTCTCGCTCTCTCTCGGCGTCGGCGTCTCTATCTCTCTCGGCTCAGCGTCTCACTTTGTGGAACTTCGCGCAAACGCCGAGGGGTATCGGTCAGTTTCAGCAGCCATTTTCTACGCGTGGCTGGTCGGCCATTTCTAGGCCATTTTTGCTTTGGCGGCCATTTTTTAATTTGTGCCCTTTTGACGGAATTGAGAGTCATTTTGGCAGTACAGAGCCTGGAGGGTAGGCAATCGCAGTCGCCCCGATTAGTGGTGCGCGCGCATACAGCGTTCTGATTAGAAGGTCTAAAGGTAGGTTTCTGCTTGGTTCATAGACTCCGTTCAGATCAATCAAATCAATAATTAAATCAATTAATCC
Organism: Vesta saturnalis; assembly: GCA_036346205.1. Classification (NCBI taxonomy): domain Eukaryota; kingdom Metazoa; phylum Arthropoda; class Insecta; order Coleoptera; family Lampyridae; genus Vesta; species Vesta saturnalis. The sequence continues at coordinate 461,524 of JARFJB010001404.1, forward strand.
ATTCAATTAACCAATTCAATCAAATCAATCTCAATCAAATCAATCTCAACCAAATAAATCTTAATCAAATCAATCTCAATCAAATCAATCTCAATCAAATCAATCTCAATCAAATCAATCTCAATCAAATCAATCTCAATCAAATCAATCTCAATCAAATCAATCTCAGTCAAATCAATCTCAATCAAATCAATTCAATCAAATCAATCTCAATCCAATCAATCTCAATCAAATCAATCGCAATCAAATCAATCTCAATGAAATCAATTACTCAAAACAATTAATCAAATAAATGAATCAAATCAATTAATCAATTTAATTAAGTCAATCAATTAATCAAATCAATTAATCAAATCAATTAATAAAATCAATTAATCAAATTAATTAATCAAATCAATTAATCAAAATAATTAATCAAATCAATTAATCAAATCAATTGATCAAATCAATTAATCTAATTAATTAATAAAATCAATTAATCAAATCAATTAATCAAATCACTCAATCAAGAAGCTGAGCTAACAACTCTTCATAACCTTCAGGTAACGATTCTCCCACCGTATATACCTAACTCCTATGAGCGATCGTTTACTTTGTGGATAGGTCTAACCGACGCTCAGAGTTGGTACTCTCTGTAAACGTGAGGGTACCGGCGACAGTCGATCATCAGCAAATCAATCCCAATCAAATTAATCGGAATAAAATCAATCAATCAAGAAGCTGAGCTAACAACTCTTCATAACCTTCAGGTAACGATTCTCCCACCGTATATACCTAACTCCTATGAGCGATCGTTTACTGTGTGGATAAGTCTAACCGACGCTCAGAGTTGGTACTCTCTGAAAGCGTGAGGGTGCCGGCGACAGTCGATCATCAGCAAATCAATCCCAAACAAATTAATCGGAATCAAATCAATCAATCAAGAAGCTGAGCTAACAACTCTTCATAACCTTCAGGTAACAATTCCCCACTGTATATACCTAACTTCTATGAGCGACCTTTAATTTGTAGATAAGGCTAACCCACGCTCAGAGTTGGTACTCTCTCTAAACGTGAGGGTACCGGCGTGGGAAAACAGTCGATCATCCGCAAATCAACTAAACTCTGTCAAGACGACCTTAGATGCAGTTGATTTGAAATCAGCTCCTGCCAACCTTATCCGATTTAATATAAAAACAAAAAACAAGATGTAAGTCTAAGATGTTGATTTGAAATCAACTGCTGCCAACTTTATTCGATTTAATACAAAAGCCAAAACAGGATTCAAGTCTAATATGATGATTTGAAATCAGCTTCTGCCAAACTTATTCGATTTAATACAAAAACAAAAAACAAGATGTAAGTCTAAGATGTTGATTTTAAATCAGCTTCTGCCAACCTTATTTGACTTAGTATGAAGATGCTTTGATATAAGTTGATTTCAGATCAGTATCTTAAATCTGTTTCTATATTACTTGTCTATTTAAAATTGAGTTATAATTAAAAATCGGTTAGGAATTTGATTAAGAGAAGCAAGATTTAAAATTCAAGTCCAAGATGGTGATTTGAAACTATCATCGATTCCATCTCCGAAGACACCTATAGGACTCCGTGTTTTATTTTACCCAATGTAATCATCATCATCATTGCACAACAATAATAATAATTACATAAAACTGTAGATGTACGGGTTAAGGTATAACAAGTGTGTGTTGACCGCGTATATATTTTATTATTAAAAAAATTTGTAATTCATCACAATGTTTTATTTTACGAGTAACTCCGCGTCATTAAATCTAGAATAAAAGAGAATATTAGAACTTAATTGTTTGTATTTCTTAGTACGACTAGTAGATACACTTACTGTCTTGATCTTGAAAGATCAACTACTTCTAATTTGGATTTTCAGTTAACGAACTTTGTGATCTAACTAAAGAGTTTCTTTTAACGTGCCTTTCCGCGTTTGCAAAATTATTCTCAATCCTTGCAGGATTCGATGACCGGAATTCATGTTTTTGAATTTTTGCAAATTACTGGACACAAACATAGGACAATAAATTTTTCTTGTAGTGATATTTTTTTTATATAAGTAGTTTCTAAAAGTTCACATATTCCGAGAAGTCAAGGGCTGAGTGATAAGCTTAAACTGGGTTCTCTTCGTATCACATTTCATGATATACTTTCCGTGGAAAGTTTGATTTTTACTAACATCATTTTGTTAATTTCTTTTGGTTATTATTAACAATATATAAATAAGTTATTTAGAGACAAATTACAAAATTAAATCATTTAAGGGACTGATTTTTACAAAAAAATTATTAACTTTTTATTTAAACCTTTTTTTGTAAAAATAATGCCATGAATCCCTTCCGGTACTTGATTTTTATATACTGTATGTACAAAAATAAATGAAATCAGTTGATTCATAAAGGAGAACTGTTAACAAAATCTTTTGATATAGCTTGGAAAAACCAACTTTCATTTCAAAAGTATCGTTTTGATTTAAGTTACAGTTTGCAAAAACCAACTTTCATTTCAAAAATACTGGTTTTATTCTAAGTTACACCTTGCAAAAACCAACTTTCATTTGAAAAATGCTGGCTTGATTTAAGTTACAGCTTGGAGAAACCAACTTTCATTTCAAAAATGCCGGTTTGATTCAACTTACGGCTTGGAAAAACCAACTTTGGTTTCATAAATACTGACTTGATTTAAGTTACAGCTCGGAAAAACCAACTTTCATTTCAAAAATACCGGTTAGATTTAAGTTACAGCTTGAAAAAACCAACTTTCATTTTAAAAATACTGGCTTGATTTAAGTTACAGCTTGCAAAAACCAACTTTCGTTTCAAAAATACTGGTTTGATTTAAGTTAGAGCTTGCAAAAACCAACTTTCAATTCTAAGAATGCTGATTTGATTTAACTTATTGTTTGCAAAAACTACGTCACAGAACGTGCAAGAAAATCCTATGTTGTCATATATACTTGAATTTGTCTTTTAATTCGCTATTTGAATACCGCATAATATACAGAGTGTTGAATTTAAAAAAAACAGAAAATTTAACAATTAGCCAAAGTTGACACCGCCGTAAAGCGATTCAGGCATTCTAAATTGATTCCGGAAGGTTAAGATGGTCAGCACAACTCTGAATGGTTGTTCCACCAGTAATACTAGTAATCAGAAGTATGCCTACCATCTTAACCTACAGGAGCCAATTAGGATGCCTGAATCACTTTACAGTGTTGTCATCTTTGGCTAATTGTAAAATTTCTATTTTTTAATACAACACCCTGTATATTATGCGGTATTCAAATAGCCAATTAAGAGACAAATTTAATTATATATGACAATATAGGGCTTTCTTGCACGTTGTCCGACTTAATTTTTGGAAAACCGTAAGTATTTTCAGAATTGAAAGTTTATTTTTGCAAGCTGTAACTAAATCAAACCAGCATTTTTGAACTGAAAGTTGATTATTCCAAGCTGTAACTTAAACCAAACCGGTATATTTGAAACGAAAGTTGGTTTTTGCAAACTGTAACTTAATCAATCCAGTATTTTTGAAATGTAAGTTGGTTTTTCCAAGCTGTAGTTTAAACCAAACCGGTATTTTTAAAACTACAGTTGGTTTTTGCAAGCTGTAACGTAAATCAAGCCAGTATTTTTGAAATGAAAGTTAGTCTTTGCAAGCTGTAACTTAAATCAAAGTAGTATTTTTGAAATGAAAGTTGATTTTTTTGCAAACTGTAACTTACATCAAACCGGTATTTTTAAAACTAAAGTTAGTTCTTGCAAGCTGTAACTTAAATCAAACCAGTAGTTTTGAAATGAAAGTTGGTTTTTCCAAACTGTAACTTAAATCAAACCGGTATTTTTGAAATGAAAGTTGGTCTTTGCAAGCTGTAACTTAAATCAAAGTAGTATTTTTGAAATGAAAGTTGATTTTTTTCCAAACTATAACTTACATCAAACCGGTATTTTTAAAACTAAAGTTAGTTCTTGCAAGCTGTAACTTAAATCAAACCGGTATATTTGAAATGAAAGTTGGTTTTTGCAAACTGTAACTTAAAATGAATTCAGTAGTTTTGAAATTTAAGTTGGTTTTACCAAGCTGTAGTTTAAATCAAACCGGTATTTTTGAAATGAAAGTTGGTTTTTGCAAGCCGTAACTCAAATCAAGCCAGTATTTTTGAACTGAAATTTAGTTTTTCCAAACTGTAACTTAAATCAAGCCAGTTTTATTGAAATGAAAGTTGGTTTTTACAAGCTGTAACTTAAATCAAGCCAGCATTTTTCAAAAGAAAGTTGGTTTTTGCAAGGTGTAATTTAAATAAAACCAGTATTTTTGAAACGAAAGTTGGTTTTTCCAAGCTGTAACTTAAATCAAGCCAGCATTTTTCAAATTAAAGTTGGTTTTTGCAAGGTGTAACTTAAATAAACCTGCATTTTTGAAATGAAAGTTGGTCTTTGCAAGCTGTAACTTAAATCAAAGCAGTATATTTGAAATTAAAGTTGATCTTTTTGGAAACTGTAATTTACATCAAACTGGTATTTTTAAAACTACAGTTGTTTTTTGCAAGCTGTAACGTAAATCAAGCCAGTATTTTTGAAATGAAAGTTGGTTCTTGCAAGCTGTAACTTAAATCAAACCGGCAATTTTGAAATTAAAGTTAGTTTTTGCAAGCTGTACCTTAAATCAAACCAGTATTTTTGAAATGAAAGTTGACGTTTACTTTTTGTAACTTAAATCAAGCTAGCATTTTTTAATTGAAAGTTGGTCTCTGCAAGCTGTCGCTTAAATCAAACCAGCATTATTGAACTAAAGGTTGGTTTTGCAAGCTATAACATAAATCAAGGCAGTATTTTTGAAATGAAAGTTGGTTTTTGGAAACTGTAACTTAAATCAAACCGGTATTTTTGAAATGAATGTTGACTTTTGAAATCTGTAACTTAAATCAAGCTAGCATTTCTTAATTGAAAGTTGGTCTCTGCAAGCTGTTGCTTAAATTAAACCAGCATTATTGAACTAAAGGTTGATTTTGCAAGCTGTAACTTAAATCAAGTCAATATTTTTGGAATGAAAGTTGGTTTTTGCAAACTGTTACTTAAGCCAAACCGGTATTTTTGAAATGAAAGTTGATTTTTTCAAACTGTATCTTAAATCAAACCAGTATTTTTGAAATGAGAGTTGATTTTTGCAAGCTGTAACGTAAATCAAGTCAGTATTTATTATTGAAATGAAAGTTGGTCTTTGCAAGTTGTAACTTAAATCAAAGGAAAGTGCTTGTAAAAAGAACGTAAACATCATAATTGTATTTGCAAGGTCTGTTTGTCTTTTATGTAATTAGCTAATCCGTGGGTTTTTCTATGCACGTGAACTGGGGAAATCCGTAAAATAGTTACTTTGTATTAATGATTGGGGGAAACCGTTAAGTACTTTATATTGTCCATTTATAAACAAAACGCAGAAGGTGAATGTGCCATGACTATAAGCAACAAAATCCAGTGGATATACACGCTCGTGTCCACCTGTCAAGGCGTTATTTCAATACGATTTTCAACAACACTGGTAAGTAATCGTTTTTGATTTTAACCTTTTGCCTTGTTTTATTTACTTTATTTGATCACTTGTATATATTTGAATGTTATGTTTCATCACAACCATCATCTCATCTCGGTCAACCGGTCTAAACCTGATGGAAACCTTCACGCTATGAACACAAACATACACACTTGTTATGTCTTAATCACTATATCTACAGTGTTGAATAATTATTATTTTGGTTGTGTAATGATGATAATGAATATTGGGTAAAATAGAACACGAAGTCCTCTAGCTGTCTTACGAGATGGAATCGATGCTAGTTTCAAATCACCATCTTAGACTTGAATTTTAAAATTTGCTTCTCTTAATCAAATTCATAAGCAGAATTTTAATTACAATTCAATACTAAATCGACAGATAATATAGAAACAAATTTAAGATGCTGATCTGAAATGAATGTCTATCAAACCATCTTCATACTGATTTCAAGCTGACTTCAAATCAACACCTTAGACTTACATCTTGTTTTTTTTGTTTTTGTATTAAATCGAATAAGGTTGACAGAAGTGGATTTCAAATCAACATCTTAGACTTGCATCAAAGATCGTTTTGACAGAGTTTAGTTGATTTGCGGATGATCGACTGTTTGCCATGCCTGTGCCCTCACGTTTAGACAAAGTACCAACTCTGAGCGTCGATCTACAAAGTGAGCCGTCGCTCATAGTAGTTAGATATATACAATGGGAGAATCGTTACCTGAAGGTTATAAAGAGTTGTTAGGTCAGTTTCTTGATTGATTTGATTGAGATTGATTTGCTGATGATCGACTATTTTCCCACGCCGGTGACCTCACGTTTAGGAAGAGTGCCAACTCTGCGCGTCGGTTATCCTTATCTACAACGTAAGCGATCGTTCACAAGAGTTAGGTATATACAGTGGGTGAATCGTTACCTAAATGTTATGAAGAGTTGTTCGTTCAGCTTCTCAGTTGAATCCAAATTGCTGGTCATTGTGTGATCTGTGATCGGTATTGAAAAAAATCAAATCCTTTTCTATGCACCACTTGACCAATGCAGTAAATAATGAAAAAAAATATATTACAAAATCACTCCATACGTATTTGTCAAATGTACTGATGTTTCTTATTTCCTGTTGACAGCTTATGTCACAGTATAAATTATACTAGTGTGTTTACATTTCTTGGTGCGAGGCTGTTCTTTTACGAGGCGTAGCCGAGTAAAATATATGAGCACCAAAAGTAACGCACGTTGTCTTTTGTAATCGTTCACCTAAAATTAGAAAAATTAAATTTTGAAATATTTGTTGACAAATTCAAATTAAATACATAAATAAAAAGTTTATATTTTAGTTATATACTTTTTCTTATGTATTAAGTAACGATTACAAAAATTATTTTGCTAAAAGTGCAATAATTATATATTATATCGAACGGCTTACGAAGTCTAAATGTGAAAGTTACCACTTGCTTTTGTCTCACGCTTTGGTAATCATTTCTAGAAAAGTCGTAGTTGCAGACTTATTTACCCTGCATCCACACTGTATCATTTAAGAATTTATTTTTTCTACCTGTATTACATAATTATGTTATTCTTGTACAAATTTCCGTAATAGAATGGCACTATTCTGTAACTTGCGTGAGAATATTTTTATTTTCCCTTACTACTTTAGAATACAGTAATTCTTAATAGGCACTAATGTTTTAAACACTATGTAATTCCACAATTTCTTTTTTATGTTTATTTTTTCCTCTACGCGTTTAAATACATGTATCATTATCAAGAGAAAATATGTAAGTAAAACAACAAACATTAAGATAAAATAACAAACTTGATATAAATTATAATTCTGTATTTAAAATATCTGTTAAAGGTGAGTCTATAAGATCAACCTAAGGTCGTGTGTTTATTCCTCACGAAATATTTTAAACAGTATCATGAATATTTTAATATCTAAATATTCTTTCCATAATTATAATTGTATTACTTAACTTTTATTTCGTGTTTTCGGACCATCATTAACCCCCCTTAAAATTCTTAATATGTAATTTAAAATGCAAAATCTAAAGTGATTTGATTATCATATTTAATTAACTCGGTAGTGTAAAGATATCACAATAGTTTTTATATAATTTTTTAATATTCCGTATTTATTAATGAATTCTAAACTGAATAATTTAACTTAGACATAAGATAACCATATGCTTACATATCAGATGTTGGGAGAATAAGAATATTAGGAATTTATGGTGCAAACCACAAGGTTTTCACTCTTTACATAAAAATCACGTTTTTCCGTTGGTGATGCCTTATTTCCAAAAGAATGATTCTATTATTAATATAAGTATAACCTTTATTAACATAATTACGCTGATATATGAACTTTTGTATAAACAACAAATATAAAAACTCTAGTGCAACTTTACTTCTATAGATAGATTGCGTATTACGAATAACCTGAACAGCTATGCATTATTAATCAGAGACATAAAGTTTAATTATACGTCGAACTTCTCTGGTCCTTAACTGAAATAATTAAGGCAAATTATAAAAAAGTAGCAATTCAAACTGGCTACCAGGTGAGAAATAATAAAACATCAACATAAAGTTAAATAATGTCTACAGCAAACGCCAAAATTAAACACTTTAGTATGTTTAGCTGATGGTTTATATGGTCTATAAAGACAAAGAGCAAACAAAGCAAATGCCAGGTATTAACGTTATCTACCGTCAGCTACCGAATTCCGTGAGAGGTGTTGTTTGCAGGAGATATGTGAGCTGTAATTGCTCAATAAAATGCTTCAAGTCAACATAACACAATTCGTGGGAAAATATCTTTACTATTCATTCTTCTAAATTTAGCTTTGCTTTAATAACATAGTTATCGCAAGTTTCAACAACGTCAATTTCACCAAGTACGGTGAGAATGGGAAGTGTGGTTTATTAAAGTTATACAGTTTACTTGTTGATAACTTAGTTACCACTATTATTGATACATGCTTTAAATGAAGTACGTGCCTGGAAACATAGTTAAAATATTGTTTATTGTTGTCAACCGTAACACGTATTGAATAAGAGCAACTCATCAGTAAAACCAAACCAATTACTTAATGACTCATTTGTCATTGAACAATACTACAATACATATTGGCGATCATCCCTAACAGTATTACAGTTAAATCTTTTAGGAATATCCCAAAAACACGTGATATAACTCTTTTTTTATACGTTCAAGTGCAAAACTCGATTTTTAAATTTATTTTACTATCTGACCGCCTCTATCCTCACAAGTCACAATGGAATCCAGTAATCAAATTTTCTCCATCACACAACCGTCTTAGATTTTACCGAAATAAATCAGTGTAGTAATATCCGTCTACTAAAAGTCCAACAATTGTTTTAAGACATAATTACAGTGATATTAACTAAGAAATATAAATACTTAGTTATTTACTGAGAAATTAATAAGTAAAATCTATGTATTAACTCATTTTTCAACTAGGGTACGCCTGAATATCAGGCAACCCAGATACCATAGTTGTAAAAGAACCAGGAAAATTCAATAGTTTTTAAATCTTGACCTCTGTTATTTTATCCTGCGGAGGAGATTCACATTACTCTCAAAAATTGGCGGCTGTAAGCAGTCTATAGTTTTAATAAACATACACCAACGTCTTTACTTTTACTTTTTTTACTATTTTGTTGATCTCATTTCTGTTCACGGAATAAGTAAAGATATCCGCCTCGCTCACCTTGGAACACGGGATGTACTCTTCTAACATTAAGAATGCGCTATCCACGTAGTATATATAATCAAAGGGTCCCCACAGAGTTTTTGAAAGTTCTGTTGGGTCTCTTTATTGCAAATGCAGGTTTGTCTGTTAGAGAGTCAAGGAATACGCAATTATTTTAAAACTATTTACAAAACGTCTGAAATTTTAAACAGTATGCTATTCTGAAACTCCTGAACAGTATTTTAAATAAGAATCTTAGATGTTCGTTGTGCTTTAATGTTGTAAACCTGGGTTTTTAAGTAAAGACATACGAAAAAATTGTATGGTGAACGATGTTGGCTGTCGGATGGAGAGGGGAACGCTGTAGGTCCATATCTTCTAATCCAACGTATCAGGCAAATATTGTTTACGACAATTTCTAACGGCTACAATTGGATATGGCGGAAATCCACTTAATTAGAAGGAATTAATGCACCATCAACATTGAAGGTTTCTGTATGGGGAAAAAGGTGTATTTAGATGGTCAACGTCAACTACGTCAACTGTGTTCGTTATGTGATACACACTTATCGAAATAATGCGTTTTTGTACTCCTGTCATCTGAATAAGCCCTCTTGTGTATCACAGGTGGGTCACATCTGTTTTCAATACCGTTAAGATTTTAAATAGCCCCAAGGAAAAAGTGACTATATAATCACAGAAAGTGCTTAAACAAAATTTTACGTTTTTTTGTGTTCATTAGGTATTTTGTTTTAAGTGTTACTTGTTTGTATGTTAGTATACATGTTTGTTTCTTTCAAGTTTGGTTAGTTTCCTTTGTTTTGGGAATTGCGTGCTTACTTTATGTGTTTGTATGCTTACGAGAGTTTACGTGTTAGGGAGCTTAGTTGCTGCTAGTTTCATTATTTGCGTATTTGCTTGTTTGTGGGTTTACGTTATTGTCCGTTTTCCTGCTTTTTTGGAACGTTTGGATGGTTATAGCAGCTTATTGCCCAGTTTCTGTGCGTAATTCCATTATTTATATACTGTTCTCGTGTTTCTTTGATTTAGACGATTGGGTTGTTTCTTGTTGCATGTGTAACTTCTTTAATAGGTTTTCTTATTTGTCTCTTGTACGTTTAATGTGTTTAGTGTTTGTCGTTTAGTTTGTTTGTTTTGGGAAACTGCGTACATGCATGTTTCCTTCTTTTTGTGTTTGTATGTTCACGTGGTTTATACTTTTTGTGCTTGGAGGCTTACTTGATTGCCAGTGTTTATGTGCATGTATAAATATCTTGTTTCATTTCATTAGCTTTGCGTTTGGGTTCTTTGTTACTGGATGTTTTGCGGGATTATTACTTTTATTATGTTTTGATTCTTATGTAACTTATAAATTTTCAAAGAAATATAAATGCATAATCTATATGACCATTTCATACCAATTACACCAATTACACCATTTACACCAATTACCCCAATTACACCAATTACACCAATTACACCAATCACGCCAATTACACCAATTACACCAATTACACAATTAACCAATTACCAATTACCAATTACAATTACTACCAATTACCAATTACACCAATTACATCCAATTACATCAATTACACAATTACTACCAATTACACCAATTACCAATTACACAATTCACCAATTACCAATTACATTAAATTACACCAATTACACATTACATTACACCAATTACAAATTACACCAATTACACCAATTACACCAGTTACTCCAATTACTCCAATTACATCAATTACATCAATTACACAATTACACCAATTACACCAATTACACCAATTACACCAATTACACCAATTACACCAATTACACCAATTACACCAATTACAATTACACCAATTACACCAATTACACCAATTACACCAATTACACCAATTACACCAATTACACCAATTACGCCAATTACACCAACTACATCAACTTATTTGATGTTTCATACTTTAGTGTTATTGATCTAAAATTATTCCGTATCTTTTTGATTTCTGAAATCAATTCGGTAAACTTAATATTCACTTTTCAATAAAAATATTTACAGAAGTATGATTGATTTGAAACCTTTTAAATTTACTTCATATTTTACCGTCTCGTGTGAAAAATACTATAAAATCGCATCATTCGTTTTCTAGAACTCTTTATACTAATCAACAAACTTTTAAACGTCGCAAAAAAATAATTTTAATAATATAATCATTTCATTCTGTCCTTTTAAGCTTTCTCTACCTGTTCATTATAATATATTTCTGAATGCGTACAATAAAAATACCCTTAAATACCATTTTTCATATTTGATACATGGACCGTAGACCAAGAGCAATATTTAATTGTATACACCAGTGTATTCTAAGGAAACTGTCTCGATAAATTACGTAATTGAGAGAGATTGGTTTAGAAAATTAGAAAGAAGTGTAGCATATATGATTATATTGTTGAAAAAGATGCGAGGATCAAAAACAAGAATTTGAGCTGACATTTATTCCGGTGAATATGTTGAAAAAGTTTGAAGCAGTTGCACAATTTTGTTTACAGTAAGTAATTCAGTCACGTTTACGGCAACTGGGAAAATTGTCCGCTCGCACCGAATGTCATCACGGTACGTCTGTATCTACTCGCTATATCAGATCAACTTGGACGTCGCATTCCCCTACTCGATAATCTGTTAATGAGGCATATTAACCCATTAGTCAAAAGAGCGCTAGCAGAACAAATAATATAAGAAACTTCACGCGGGTCTATTAAAACTTGCGAATCTTCGAAACCCATCTCAACTTGCAATGCAGCCGGATACTATCTTTATTGTATTGAGCTTCCAAATTTGCAACAACAGCTAGCCAAATAAACTTGTATGTACATCAAATGATCTTGAATGGATAAATCGGTCATTAATTAACATGCGAACTCTAGCATAAACCATGTGACCAAGATAAGGCGCCGAAAAGACAACGTTCTATACGTTTCACGATAAAAAATAATTACACGAATACTATCAACTCGGAATGGCACAGCTTCCCACAAATGTTTTCAACCATTAGCAATTTCAAAGCTTCAGTAATTAAACAATATCTCACCAACGCTGTAAAAACTTTTATTTGTTACTCATTTGTAAACATCAATTTACCAAAACGCTGTAATAATTAAACAATATCTCACCAACGAACGCTGTAAAAACTTTTATTCGTTACTCATTTGTAAACATCAATTTACCAAAACGCTGTATTAATCAAGAAAGTTTATTTTAACAAGTTACTAACTTGTAAAATCTTTACAAGCTAACTGTCAGTTTTACAGATTAGTAGCATTATTCACATTCGAAAATTGTGTTCTATTTGCATTATAAATGTTAAAAATCATCGTACAATTGTTTTTCCCGGTGATGCACACTTTGGGCGATGCAATAGTTGAACTTGAACCATCTGCTGGTGCTGAGGGTGGAACTGAGAACGCCTTTGTAGACTCACTGCTAGGAAATAATTTTCTAGACATTTTGATTTTCTTATTGATTGAATCATGAACGTAACTGGTAGCAACTTCGCTGGATTTCCATCCTCCTGCTCGCTTTAGTGCTAAGATATCTCCACCCGCATCCACAACCATAGTTGGCCCAGTTCGCCGAAAAGAATGACTGGTATATAACTCTGGTTCTTTTAAACCTAAATATTTCCCAATTTGCCTTGGGACAGCACTAACAGTGTGTTGACCAGCATTAAGGGAAATGCACTTTCCATTTCGGTATATTACAAAAACTCGTAGGTTTTCTGTTCTAGAAGGTGGGGGATTTACGTATTTTCTGTACAGCATGCAGGATGCGAAGCTGCAGCCATCATCGGGGTTATAGTAAATCTTCTTGTTGTTAAATTCGTTGTTTGACGGAATGTCACGATAACGTTGCATCGACAACACCCAAAGATACCGAATACTGTTATACGTTTCGCAAGCAACCAATGGTCATCAGGAGCTTCCAACAGAAATCGTTCAACCACTTCTTTAGTTAAAGCCTTGGCTTTTTTGGAGGTATAATGCTCATTCTTTAACGTCAGATTTTTTCATTATTAAAAAAAACAACCTGTGAACTGAAACATTTTTCTTGATTTTTAAGCAACTTTTGAGCATAGACCGTTTTGCCCATAATGAATTAGGTCTGAATCTAACAGACAGTTGATTCATGTAAGCTAACAGAACATCTTCTGTGACCCCAATCACTCCATCTTTCTTCTGACAATTTTTCAAATCGCTATATTCACGCTCGTACCTTTAGGATGATTTTTATGACAATAAACTTGATGCTACACTGGTGGCTTCTTAATAATTGCTTCCAGCACATTAATTTTCACCACAATAACAAAAAAACAGTAACATAAACAAGATACGTAGTCACGGTAATGTTTCCAAAGCTTACGATAAATTATTGAGAATTTTTTGTAATCAAAATATTTGCATCTAATTAATTAGTATATTTGCATTTTTTGAACAAATGGGTAACAAATAACACATATAACAATACACGAAAGGTAACGGATTTTACTAGCTCCAGAAGCTAACTGGCAAGCCACAGACTGTCCGCCAGTAAAACCCTTTTTACCTTGCTAGTAATACTATGTACTATAACGCTGTATACAAGTGCATTTCCTATAACAAATAAACAATAAAATGTTTGAAGTTAACAAACGTTACAGCTACTAATTTCCAGAATATTACACGGAAATATTACAAAAATATATATATCTAAATTGTGCGGAAGGATAAATTGTCCATATGGGAAATTTTTATAAAAAGTTGAATCTAAATCTGGATAGTATAGGGAGTGAATTTGAACGTAAATTATGGTTTTTCTGAAGAGTTGTATGTTTGTAGAGAAATTCAAGATGGCTACGTTTTCTCGGTTCCGTTTTCAGGATTTCCACACGGCAAAGAAACACAGTGAAGGCTCGTTTGTGATACGTTTATTGTGGTTTTAGCGAAAATTTTGTAACGTTTGTCAATATGGTTGACCGAAGGTATGCAAGGGAGACGTCTGCTAAGGTATAAAGAACTCACTCGGCTAAAGAGCTAGAACAAGGGATTTGCGTGCGAGGTTATAAGATACAAACGCTCAACATTGTTCTTTTTTATTTGTAAATAATTAGTGCTGCAGTATATATTAGTTGACTGCAACAATACATATTGGGGATGAAGTATTTAAACATTAACAAGTTATTGTGAATTGTAAGGAAAATACTAGCGAGTTTTTCTTTCAAAATTAAAAATGTTAAATCAAACATAAAGTAAACGGCAAATATCGAGTTAGAAGTGTTAAGTATTGAAGCGTGCGATCTAACCAAGAAACCTAAAGTAACCTTTAAGTAATAAAATAAGTGTGTTGATTACGTTAATCGATAGACATTATTTTCATTGATCGTAGTACTTGTCCAATCATTAACAGTTAATGTTCAGGCGGAAGTAAATATTATTTCCTGTTGAAGGGCATATAGCAAATTAACGGTGATCAGTGTGGATACATAAATAACTAATTGAAGCAAACCACCTCCCATGGACATCTCTTTCTACAGGACAAAGGATTGCTGAATTTAATTGTAAGAATAATTTTAAATTCCTAAAGAATAGAAGTGTGAGTAGAAGTGAGACACCCTCCGTCACAAGCTTCGCCCACTTTCACTTTTTTATATGCCCACGTGGGGGACCGTATTTTCCACCTCTATGGTTTCTTTTCGGAGGCCTTTTTCAATCCTTTTCATCCCTAATTATTTTTGTTTTTACTCGTCCACGTGTAGGACGTGTTTTTTCACCCCTATTTTATGGCCGCCCACGTGTAGGACGCGTTTCTTCTACCCCTATGGTTTTTTTAGGAGGTCTTTTTCAACCCTTGATAGAATTTCAATGTTGTATTAAGAGCCTTTTTTGACAGCCATGCCTTTTTTGTACTTGCTCACGTGAGGGCACATTTAGGGGTTGGTGTTGGGGCAGGATGTCGGCTTCTTTTCGGAGGCCTTTTGCAACCCTTGGTCGGAGTTTAACCCTTAATTAAGATCCTTTTGGTTGTATTGAGAGCAGTACAACCCCTGGAGGTTAGAAAATAGCTATACGTAACAAGTTTCTTTAAAAAAATATTGAGGTCTACAATATACAAACAATTTAACGGTCGGGTGGATATTAAACATATTTCAATGCAATCAATGCAGGTAAAGTAATCAGTTTTACTATTAGTTTAGAAAACAATATTGTAATAACTGTTATGTAATTAATTAACTTAATAAAAAATGTTTGTTTCATTAGAGAATAACCTGAATGTCAGTAACTTTTTTTTATAACTCATTGAGGCTTTTTTAATTATATTTACAATAAGTGTTCTATAATTAAATTTTACTGTCATTCAAATTCCCCACGCAAGAGTAATCCCTAGCACGAGTTCATACATGTGTCTTACAAGAACCTCCTTATTACAATACAACTTCAAATTACCATTCATAACCTACAAAAACAAATACCATTTCCAACCAGGGGTAACGACAAGGGGCGAAGGCCTACACTTCTCTTATAAGATTAGGTTAGAACCCACATACAACTGCACCAAGGGGCCACGATAGGGGCCAAGCTCTACACTTGTCTTATATGGTTAGGATCCCCATACCATTTCCAGCCAGGGAGGGAAGGCCCGAAAACAGGTTGCGAAGCCCTACACGTGTCTTAAAAGTTGCCATTAGGGGCCCCTTATTAACACAAGATCGAAGGCCTACATGGTAGTTCCTACACCTGTCTTACAAGTTAGCATTAGGGCCCCTTATTAGAATACAACCCCAATGTATAAATAAAATTCGTAAGGTTACAATCTGTAGATAGGAATTAAAAGAATACACACAATTGTCTAACCTCCAGGGGTTGTACTGCTCTTAATACAACCAAAAGGATCTTAATTAAGTGTTAAACTCCGACCAAGGGCTGGAAAAGTCCTCCGAAAAGAAGCCAACATCATGCCCCAATCCCAACTCCAAACCAACGCCTGGATCAACCCCAAGTCCAAGTCCAAGACCTAGCCCAAGTCCAAGACCAGCTCCTAGACCAACCCCTAAATGTGCCCTCACGTGAGCAAGTACAAAAAAGGCATGAAGGTTAAAAAAGACCTCCGAAAAAAACATAGGGGTAGAAAAAACGCGCCCTACACGTGGGCGGCCATAAAATAGGGGTGAAAAAACACGTCCTACACGTGGACGAGTAAGAAAAAAATAATTAGGGATGAAAAGGGTTGAAAAAGGCCTCCGTAAAGAAACCATAGGGGTGGAAAACACGGTCTCACACGTGGGCGAATAAAAACAAAAATAATTAGGGGTTGAAACAGGCCTCCGAAAAGAAACCACAGATGTGAAAAATACGGTCCCCCACGTGGGCATATAAAAAAGTGAAAGTGGGCGGGACTTGTGACGTAAAAAAAGTGGAGGGGAGGGTGTATCACTTCTACTAGTGTGAGATATTATTGTTTATATGTAGAAATGTCATTCAAGTATAAGGATAATCAGACTCTATTACCTGATTGTCTATGCTTAGATTATAAGATTAAGGGCCTTTAATTTATAATAATTAGCCTTTCGTGGTGCTTCTCGAAGCAATATTTATATAGATATATTATTGCAAATTAGTCAATATATATATATATATATATATATATATATATATATACAGCGTGTTCAGCGAGGAATGGGACAGTGCAATATCTCGAGAGTGGATGAAGATTTTTAAATTATGAAAATATTTTGTAAATATCTTCCAAGGGCGCACATTTGCTGGCACAAAGATTTGAATCAACGCCCATCACCGCCAGGTGGCGCTATCTCACTTCAATTTTTAAATGCAATGCCCTATTTTTATTTCATTTTGGATTCTATGACATATTTGTGATGACTTTTATTAAGACTCCTACCAACCTATCTTTTGTAGTTTCTGAGAAAAAAATAATCCTTGGAATTTTAGCACAAAAACGTAATTTCAGGAAGTGCTCATAACATTTGAGTGATACAGACAAAATAGCAAATTCAGTATTACCCTGGCCGTGTGAACAGCATAGTGATCCTGTTGGAATATAAAATCGTTGTCTGGTAAAACTTAATCAACAAAAGGAGCCATTAGATTTTCTTTGATATTAAGATATTTCAGCATTGAAACGATCATCAACATGCCAATCAATTCCCGGACCGTTCACCGATATCCAGCCCCAAACGTTAACAGAAAATGGTCCTAGGATATTTCGGAGGGGCCCCAAACCGTTCATCGTACACGTATGCGCTCATTACGGTGGACTAGAAAATCTTCTCATCGATAAAGACCACGTTGTTTCAAAAATGTTCGGGTCGATAGGTATAATTACTGTTTTTGTTGATGGCTTAAAATGTTTTTTGTCACTTGCCATAATTATTTAAATAAATTTGTTTTGTCCATCGACAGGGCGTTCTTGATGATGCGGGAAAATTTGTAACTAATGAAGCATCCCTGGCTGAGTCAAAGGGATTTGCTCTCAAATGATCGATAAGAGCTTCGTCTTGCTCAGGATTTGAATGATTAGGTCGCCCCGAACCCAGTTTTTTGACGATGCTAGCTTCGTGTTCCCATCTCTTCTCCACTCTTAAAATTGTGCTTTTATCTAGACCATACTGGTTAGCAACATGTCCCATAGAATAACTCTCTTCTTATTTAACGAGGATTACAATTTTAGCGTTTTCTGTCTATTTTACCATGCTGACTTTTTGACACTGACAGTTGAGACCCGTTAATTATAGTCAAAAAAATGGTGTGTGTGATTTTATTGACGGCCACTGTACATTGTCAAGATGTTCACTATGGAAAACAAAGTTGTACTATCGCTGTCTTCTTAGAAAAATAGACGTATAGTTTGATTTTTTGACGCGAAACCGCGTTTTGATATCTAGTCGTTTATGAGTAATTACAGGGATGGTCGGACAGATGGAGAAAGCGCCAGTAATTTTGATCTGGAAAATTCGTTAAAATTATGAATAGTTGCACGACCTTTAAACACATTTTCACCATCCATTTAAAAGGCAGATGAGAGCAGATCTTGTAGGTGTTCGAGTTATGTGAATAATAGCCTTATTGACTTCAAAAATATGCAATTTGAAATAAGTGGTATATTTGAACAGACTTTGAATAATACTGAAAATGGACTCTGTTCGATACAAATATTATATGCATAGACGTTATAATAGACAACATTTTTAAAACCTACTGTTTGCTTCTGTCTCCTAGGTTTTCGATAATGAATAATAATTGCTATCAAACTACTAAAATATACCAACACTCTGCATGTAGCCTGTAATTTACTCAAGTTACATATACAACAATAAGTTATAAATTTATTACACTCATTCCCAAAACAGAATTATTGTATAATAAATTGTGGAAGATAATAATAATCAAGTTTAGATTACACTAGGTATCTCTAGTCCATTAAAATACAGTAAAAATGTAAATGTTCAATAAAATTCGTGTATTATACCAAAAAATTATAGCAACAAAAAGTGTGAGAAGCATTATTTATAAATTTAATAAAGTTGGATGACAGGAATGGTTTGTTGACATTGCGTGCAAGAAACTGCATCTATACAATCATTACAGTCATTAATTGAACAGCCCCCTATATAAAATGCTGATATATAATTAAAGAATTTATTTAATGCCCAACATTTATAGCAATAATTAGTGTAATCGTTTTATATGCGTGTTGGCAGTTGCTTCCGCTTGATGTGCAATAAAAGTCGTCTGTCTTTAAACATACTATATTTACAGAACCGGTAAAAATGCTTTACGATACGCCTACCAATTAATACACTTATCATAAGTCTATGATTTTGGTCATAAAAAAGTTTTTTTTTTCTATGAAATTTTAAATGTTTTATGGTAAATAAATTAACGACTTACTTAAAATAAATAAATTACAATTAAAAAAAAGAACAGATTTATAATAATTCCATTGCGTTAATTGCTGTCTGTATTTACACGCAAAACGATATATTTGGTTAGGGTCGATTGAAAAGGAATAACAATTACGTCAGTACAATAAATTAGAGATTATGTCATACTCATACAGGGTGCCCAAAATTTATGGAATAATGGTTCTGCAGCCGTAAACGTACATTTTATCACAATTTTCAAAACAACAGTTGTTTGACGAAATACTGCGCATATTGTGCATGTGTCAGAGAATACATTTTTGTTGTCAATCTTGAGATGTGACGTCTTGGATTTTTTTTTAAATCATTAAATTGTCAAAACAACAATATAAACAATTTGATATCTTACATAAGAAAATTTTTGAAAAAAAATTTATTGAAAGTTGGAAAACATAAATTTTATTACCAACAAAAACACATAAAAAACACAACTCAAATCAAGTATGTAACTAACTAAAATTGAAATTTCTAACATAAACATCTCGTTTTTAACGCAACAGATGCTCAACATGTTACCATTAACAGCGGCGCAATGCCCCAATCTGTCATAAAAGCCACGGATAGAATTTCTTAATGAATTTGGCGGTATTCATTGTGCTTCGTCGATTATACCTTATTGTAGTGCTTTCCGATTATAGGGTCTGTTTCTGTACACATTAGATTTTAAATGTCCCAATAGGAAAAAAACGCACGCTGTAAAATCCGGAGATCGTGGAATCGACAGTCCCTGGTCTACCTACGGTAAAACTTCGTCTAAATATCTCCTCACATTAAGAGAGTAGTGGGGTGGTGTCCCATCTTGTTGAAGCCACAGATCAACATTTGGAAATTATTCTTGACAAGCTGGAATAATTTGTTCTTGCAATAATTGTAAATGCCGGTTGCCAGTTAAATTGTCATTTATAAAAAAAAGGACGAATAATGCGATCACGGCAAATCCCTGCCCATACATTAATTTGTTGTGGTCTTTGGGTATGCTGTTGGATCATCCAGTGGGGATTTTCAGCCGACCAGTAACGACAATTGTATCTATTTACCCTTCCATTTAAATAAAATGTGGCCTCGTCCGAAAAGAGTATGTTGCCGAGGAAGTTTGGATCATTATCCATGCACTCCATCAAAAATTCCACACGTCGGTCATTGTCATCTTC
Source organism: Vesta saturnalis (assembly GCA_036346205.1). Taxonomy (NCBI): domain Eukaryota; kingdom Metazoa; phylum Arthropoda; class Insecta; order Coleoptera; family Lampyridae; genus Vesta; species Vesta saturnalis. The sequence goes on from JARFJB010001404.1 coordinate 481,914, forward strand.
TGACAATTCCTGCAGTACAATAGGTTTATATGGGTGTAGTTTTTCTCTTTCAGTATACTATGTATGGAACCATTACTTAAATCGTGGTTTAGAGTTAGCTGACGCGTTGACGTGTGTCGAATTTTTTTATCTCTAACCTCTAATTTTCTATCTTCGTTTGTTGCCACTTTTGGTGGACCAGATTTTGGAAGATCCTTGATATGATCTGTTTCCCTAAATTTCTTTACTATTTTGCTGACTACCGATTGAGTAATTGGTGCTCGATTTGATAAACTTCATTAAACCGTTCACAGACTTCTTGCTGTGTCCTCATACGGTCTCCATAACCGACCATTATTAAAATCTGGGTTCTCTTTCTGATAAGTGCACCATAGTATTGCACTAGCACTACTTTTACAAATATACAGAAATTTAATGGTTTTTGTTTGTGAAAAAAAGATGTTTTATGTCCAAAAAGCTTATTTGGTAGATTTTGTACAAAAATTAGGATATTAAAGATAGATTGACACATCCCTGAAGTTACATACTTGTTTTGAGTTGTTTTTTGTTGGTAATAAAATTTATCTTTTTCAACTTTCAATAATTTTTTTCTCAAAAATTTTCTTATGCAAGATACCAAATTTTTTATACTGTCATTTTAACAATTGAAAGAGGAATAAAAGCGTGAAACAAAATTATGGAGTTACGATTTAAAAAACTGCCCGTATCTCAAGATTGACAACCAAAACATTTTCTCTGACATATCCACAATGTGCGCATTATTTCGTCAAGCAACTTTTGTCTTGAAGGTAACTCCTGTTTACATACGAGGGCTATCCGGAAAGTTAACTCATTAAAGTTAGTAAAATCATTCAAGGGACAGATAATTTACGAGGTACGTATGTTCAAACTTTAACCGGAATTTTGGTGCCCATTAGAAGTACGATTCTCCTTCAAATAATGCTCCCCTTTAACAGGTCAGGTTACGTGTTAGAGTGTTTTGGATTGCTAGACTTATTACGTATTATTCCGCACCATTTATTACATTATAGTACTTATAATAATTCGTTTGGGTTATGTAAATAACTGGTTTGGAAAAATAAATTACCTTCCAACCTACAAATCAAAAGAAACGAAATAATGGTAATAATAATTTGTTTAGGATAATTATGCATTCCCTTGCTTAATACGTTCATAACGAAATTAGGCAACATTATACAAACCAAAACAATAATCAACGTCAGATAGACGTTTAAAGCTTCGTGTCAGTTAGACATTAATCGACATATAGATGCTAACATAAAAGAGATTCCAAAACCGCTCGCTTCTATAAAATACCTATAACGTGCGTGCGTGTGTGCGTGTGTGCGTGTGTGCGTGTGTGTGTCGTGTGTGTGGTGTGGTGTGTCGTGTGTGCGTGTGCGTGTGTGTGTGTGTGTGTGTGGTGGTGTGTGCTGTGTGTGTGTGCTGTGCGTGTGTGCGTGTGTGCTGTGTGCGTGTCGTGTGTGTGTGTGTGTGTGTGTGTGTGTGTGTGTGTGCGTGTGTGTGTGTGTGTGCGTGTGTGTCGTGTGTGCGTGTGTGGTGTTGCTGTGTGTGCATGTGTCGTGTGTGCGTGTGTGCGTGTGTGCGTGTGCGTGGTGTGTGTGGTGTTGTGTGCGCGTGTCCGTGTGCGTGTGCGTATGCGTGTGCGTGTGTTGCGTGTGCGTGTGCGTGTGGTGTCGTGTGGTGTGTGTGCGTGTGTGTGCGTGTTCGGTGTGCGTGTGCGTGTGTGGGTGCGTATGCGTGTCGTGTGCTAGCGTTGTGTGACGTGTGCGTGTACGTGTGTACGTGTACGTGTTGTGTGTGTGTGTGTGTGTGTGTGTGTGTGTGGTGTGTGTGTGTGTGTGTGTGTGTGTGTGGTGTCGTCGTGTATGTGTGCGTGTGTGTGTGTCGTATGCTGTGTGTGTGTGTGTGTGTGTGTGTGTGTGTGTGTTCGTGTGTGTGTGTCGTGTGTGTGTGTGTGTGTGTGTGTGTGTGTATGTGTGTGTGTGGGTCTGCGTCTGCGCTTACGTCTGCGTCTGCGCCTGTGTCCGTGTATCCGTATGCCCGTGTGTCCGTGTGTCCCTGTGTTCGTGTGTCTGCGTGTCCGTGTGTCCGTGTGCACGTGTGTTCCTGTGTCCGTCTGACCGTGTGTCCGTGTGTCCGTATGTCCGTGTGTTCGTCTGTCCGTGTGTCCGTGTGTCCGTGTGTTCGTCTGTCCGTGTGTCCGTGTATCCGTGTGTCCGTGATCCCGGGTATACGGGTGTCCGGGTATCCGTGTGTCTGTGTGTCCGTGTGTCCGTATGCCCGTGTGTCCTTGTGTCCGTGTGTCCGAGTGTCCGTGTGTCCCTGTTTCCCTGTGTCCGCGTGTCCGTTTGTCCGTGTGTCCGTGAGTCCGTGTGTCCGCGTGTCGGTGTGCCCGTGTGTCCGTGTGTCCGTGTGTCCGTGTGTCCGTGTGCTCGTGTGTGCGTGTCTGCGTGTCTCCGTGTCTGCGTGTCTGCGCGTCTGCGCGTCTACGCGTCTGCGTGTCTGCGTGTCTGCATGTCTGCGTCTCTGCGTGTCTGCGTCTCTGCGTGTCTACGTGCTTGCGTGTCTGCGTGTAACCGTGTCTACGTCTCTGCGTGTCTGCGTGTTTGCGTGTTTGCGTATCTGCGTGTCTACGTGTCTGCGTGTCTGCGTGTCTGCGTGTTTGTGTGTCTGCGTGTCTGCGTGTCTGCGTGTCTGCGTGTCTACATGTCTGCGTGTCTGGTGTCTAGTGAACGTGTCTGCGTCTCTGCGTGTCTGACGTGTTTGGTGTCTGCGTGTCTGCGTGTCTAGCGTGTCTGCATGTCTGCGTGTCTGCGTGTCTGGTGTCTGCGTGTACTACGTGTCTGCGTGTCTGTGTCGCGTGTCTCGTGCTGATCTTCGTGTCCTGTGTGTCTGTGTGTGTGTGTGTTAGTGTCGTGCGTGCGTGGTGCGTGAGTGAGTGAGTGAGTGAGTGAGTGCAGTGAGTGAGTGAATGAGTGATGAGTGAGTAAGTGAGTGATGGTGTAGTGAGTGAGTGGTGGGTGGTGACTGTGTGTGTGTGTGTGGTGCGTCGAGTGAGTGAGTGAGTAAGTGAGTGAGTGAATGAGTGAGTGAGTGAGTGAGTGAGTGAGTGAGTGAGTGAGTGATTGAGTGAGTGAGTGGGAGACAGAGTGAGTGAGTGAGTGAGTGAGTGAGTGAGTGAGTGAGTGAGTGAGTGAGTGAGTGAGTGAGTGTGTGTGTGTGTGTGTGTGTGTGTGCCTGCGTGCGTGTGTGTTAGTGTGTGTTTTTACTGCAAGAAGATATTTGGCCTTCCTCATAAGCAGATCGATATTTGGTGTTTGTTTACAGAACCATGGAAGAAAAAGCGCAATATGTGGAACACTGATTCCATGGAAAGGGCTATTAAAGCCGTAAGAAGTGGAGAGATGTCTTATAATAAAGCGGCTAAGGCTTTTCAAGTTCCTGAAGGGACCTTACACAGGAAAGCAACTAGTACCAAACTACCAGAAAGTGCATCGCAGAAGACTTCAGGGGGTTATATGCAGACTTTTACACTGAATCAAGAAAACGAATTAAAGGAGTTTCTTTTAAAGATGGAAAGACAGTTCTTTGGATTGACAATGCTAGATTTCAGGCAGTTAGCGTTTGAATATGCTGAACGAAATAACATCGACCATAGATTTAACAAGACAAAGAAGTGTGCCGGAAAAGATTGGTATTACAATTTTCTCGCCAGACACAAAGATCTTTCTTTGCGTCAGCCTGAGAATATGTCTTTTCCCCGGGCATCTGCTTTTAATAAATCAAATGTCGAAAAGTTTTTTAACTTATATGAAGAACTTTTGAACACGCAAAACTTTCCTCCGCACCGCCGGTTTAATTGTGACGAAAAAGGTATCAGCAGTGTGCCAAATAAACAACCTAAAGTCTTATCTCTTACGGGTAAAAACAAGTAGGAGCGCTATGTTCAGCCGAACGTGGAATATTAGTGACAGTTGAAATAGCTGTAAGTGCTTCTGGGCAATACATCCCGCCTCTGTTAGTTTTTCCACGCGTTCGCCATAATCCCATGTTCGGAATAGATTTGCCAGCTGGTAGCGTTGTTGTTACATACCCCTCGGGATGGATGCAAACTCATATCTTCTCCCTTTGGATAGATGATTTCATCAAATTCACCAAACCGACTAAGGAAGACCCGGTGCTGCTCATTTTAGATGGACATGGGACACATACCTAGTCTTTGGAAATACTTGAAAAAGCTAAAAGCAATCATATCCACATGCTTATTATACCGCCACACACCAGTCACTGGTTACAGCCCTTAGATGTGGCTTTTATGTATTCATTAAGCACATTCTATGCCCAAGAAGTCAAAATATGGTTAAGAAACAACCCCGGACGAGTAGTCACAATCCAGGACATGAGCCCAATTTTTGGACGTGCCTATATCAGGGCAGCGACGACGGAAAACGCTGTGTCCGCTTTTAGGGCCACGGGCCTACATCCATTTAACAGGCACATATTTCCTGACTCGATGTTTTGCGCCTCAGAAACTACAGACCGGCCAACAGTTGAGACTCTTTGTTTACCTTCAACTTCGTCTTTTGATCAAGGAAGCGACCTTAACGTGATTGACAGTTTATCAGCTGCAGGGAATCCTGGAACACCAGATATTCAAACCCAACCCTCAACGTCTTCTGTTGTTTCGCCGGAAGAAATTCTACCTATTCCAAAAGCGCCACCTCGAACGAATACAAACAAAAGGGGAAAAACAGGCAAAACTGTTGTGGCTACTTCGTCTCCATATATTAAGGAGTTAAAGTCCTCTCAAGTGCAACCAAAAAAGGTTCCTAGAAGGGCGTTATTTCAACCAAATAAACCAAATGAACACATCGTTTCATCATCAGACTCAGATGTAGAAGATATGGTTCTCTACAACGAAAGCGATGGCAGCGACTGGGGGCTTGTAGCTTCCAGCGACGAAGAAGGTACGAAGGAGTTCCAGCTAACTAAATTGTCTTCCTATGAAGAAGGCGATTATGTGTTAGTGGAACTCGCATCCAAAAAGAGTGTTCAGAGGTTTACTGCCAAAGTCATCAAGAACGGGAAAGAAGAAGTAGAGGTCAATTTTATGCGGAACTATCGTAACCACTTCAACATTTTCGTAGAACCAGACGTAAAACAAGAACGTTCCGTTCTCTTATCCGAAATTTTAGGAAAATGAACTAATTTTCGAACCCTTCGACGTGGCCAAATTAGGTTTCAATAGTAATAACTAATTTACTTACTTAATTTTTTAATTAATTTAATAATAAACGGTTAATTTAATACTGGCCTACTCATTTACTGCCTTTGAAAAGTAAGAACTTTTGCATCCGAATAAGTTTTAATATATTCAAAAGTAGCAGCAGCATGCATTCCATCATACCTGACAGGTCGGTTATGATGGAATGCTGCAGAATGTTTTTAAAACAGTTAATAACTCTAAAGTTTTTTAAAAATTCATAGTTTAATTAAAGTGTGCGAGTAGTCGGATGATATGGTTATGCCAGGATATGGAAATAAAAAAGCTAATGTTGAAGTTCATCGAGTTAAAAATGTTTCAACACTAACTGTTCCATAACACCCGACTCTCCCCTATATAGACAATTAAGAACGATGTGAATTAAAGTATTAGGTTAGTTGACAAATATTGAAGAAATAGGCATTCAGTGGAAATTGCCTAATTGGGAGAATCGTTAAAAACTTGAAAAGTTCCAGACTCGAGTTAGTTGCAATATGTGGGAGGCCTAGTAATTGGTTTTAAAAAGGCTGAGTGTGCGAGTGAGTAAAATTTCCAGGGTTAATAAAGGAGTTCGGCGCCTTTAATTAGGATACTTCAATTAAAAAGGAATTAGAAAATGGCAAGTGCAGTTTGTATATTGTCGTGTAATGAAAATGGGCTATTGCTAGTAGTGTAATTTTAATTAGGCCATAAGGACAATCAACCATTCCACTAGTTCCACTAGTAAGCCTTGCGGCAACAAAAAGACAGTTAAACAAATCAAGTATTTTTTAATGGTAAAACAAACAAAAATGTCTATTATATCCAAGGACCTACATAAACAAACAAACTTGTATTTAAAATGTTTCACAAGCCCGAAACAAAAGGACACGTTCATATCCTAACCGAAGGTAACGCTTAAGCAGCGTTACACAAAATAAACTAATTATTATAAGTTTTCTAGCAAAGTACAGGTCGTAGGTTCAAATCCTACTCGAGGTAAACTTTTTATTTATGTATTTAATAAAATTAATAATAATTTTTAAAATAAACTAATATTTAAAAATTCATTTTATCAGCCAAAAGTAAAAAACTTGTACACGAAAATTTAAATTACGTATAAGAAGATGGTTTAAACAATTTCAATTATGGAAGAAAACTAGTCGAACAAAAGCAAAAAGGTAGTCACATTCCTAACGGTAAATCTGAAAAACAACTTTTATTAACCAAACAAATGTATGAAAGCATCATAAAATTAAGGTTAGGAAATAAATAGTGCTGAACGAAACATAATATAAAAATATATCAGACAATTTAATTAGGCATTAATGGAGATTATAAGCACTAAACTTTTAATTAAGCATTCACTAAAAACTGATAACCAGTAGCAATGTTATTAATCTTATTTGATACAAATCGTCAATCATAAAAAACAGTTTCAGTCAAAAATTTATGATCGATAATTAATTTTGTTAATTAATCAAAGTAATTATAAGTTCTATAAAAATAACAACCAGTAATTAGAAGTGTTATTCAAATCTAACAGATACACTCAACAAGCGATAATCGGTAAATACAAAAGGCGGTCTAAATTTCTCAGAACTATTCAATCGTGAAAATATTAAGTGACAGTATCGCTATGGAAATTATTTGAATTGAACCAATTTTACTCCATCCGATATGGATGAACTATTAAATTAAACAAAAAAAATCAATAAGTACATATTAATTTTGGTCTCGCTCGCCTAAGTTATAATATGAAAGATAATAAGGAACTCGCTATTGTAATATTCCGCGATCTCATTAAAGCTTTTGATTGTATCAAAGATAATATTGTAATTAATAAATTACACTTTTGTGGTATCTGTGGCATTAGTGTACGCGGAAGCGAAATTAATAGCACATCAATTACAAATACTATACCTTCCCACCTTCCTATTAATATCGGCGTTTCTCAAGGATCCGCTCTGGGTTCTATTTTGTTTGTGTTGACATTGACGTTGTCCTTTTCTGCAATCCACTAGCAAAGATACAACCGCATTAGTGAGGTAAAGACAAAGTATATCAGAAACGCGCTACACTTAGTGCCTGGTTTGGTGGCTTTAATCGAATATTTCTTGACTGGGTACTGCATTTTATTTTCTTCCATTTCCAATACACTGTTGTCATTTCCCTTAGTCTCCTCAAGCGATGCATTTGTTCCTTCCAAATCTGCTCGATTATTTTCATTACATAAAATAAAAATGTAAAATAATGAAATTATCTCGCGCCAAATTGTTTTTATAATATCGGAATAATTAAATCGAGTTTATAAAATGTAAAAATAACAATATACAGACTATGTTTATTGAATATCAAATGTAATGATGAAATAATGAAGGTCTTAAAATTATGCTTAAAGTACTAAATAAATCACTACATGAATACCTTAAAAATTTTTGTACACAAACTTTTCTTTTGACAACCTCTGGTATCTAAATATGATTACGAAGCGGTTAACCATGAAATCATTCTTACGTCATCATTGTGCAATCTTGACATAATGTTATCAGCCCCACCCCAAACTGAATTTATCTTTATAAAATCTGTATAAATTTCTTCTTAAAACTTTTAAATCCACTTCTTATTGCATTATTTGGAAGTTTTCCATTCAAAAAAAATTGCAATCATAAAACGAAAATGTACGCAATAATAAAATCAAATGCGTACTTAAGATGCAATTACGTTGTAAATTGAAGTAATGGTAAACTGCAATTAAAGTAAAATGGTATAAAAATAACGTTAAAGAAAGCGCCTCAAAGAACAAATGCTTTAATTTTATGTAAATGTATTAAAATATATCTTACCACCAATTTGATGGTACTTTCACATAAATTTAGGTAAAATCAAAAAGAAGAGCTTTGCTTCGACATTAAACAGGAAGTGAAAGATGGAGGCTTTGAAGTAGATGATGATGTCGCACAAGATATGAGTAGAATAACTTAACGCAGAGCGTAATTATAAGATAATTAATGAATCAAAAATTGAAAGTAGGAATATAAATCTTTACGAAAGTATGCACTATGAAGATATGCAAATTAAGTTGCCTACTCATAACAATATTCAAATTAAAATTTTCTTGTATTTAGAACTAAATGAAGGAAAGATCCTAAATTGAGGTATATTTATACAACAAAAAGAGTTGTTACAATCAAAATTTAGACTTGAGATCACCAAAGGGATTCCAAACATATAATAATGAATTATAAAATTTTAAAATAAAAATGTTAAGCTAATTAAATTATGCAAATGTAAAGAAATGAAAAGAAATGTACGAGAAGTATAGAAAATGTGGTATGTTGGCCAGAAAGTCATCGAACGACATAAGCGTGACGCTGAACTACCACGCCACTAGTCGAGATAAAGAACCGAACTTAAATTAAAGTAAAACTTTACAGGTGGGGTTGTGAAGCAAACCACTCAGAAGAACCAAATGAAAACCGTAAAAATTTGAAGCTAACGTAAATAAAACGGAAACCAACCATGATCTGAAAGGACAGTCGAACTGAACAGTTTTCGGTGAAACGTTAAAATCACGGCAAATGCACCACTAAAGTAAAAAATCCTTCCGGACAAACCATAAATAAATACGCGAGACTTGAGCCGAAAAGACGTTCATTACTATTGGTGATTCTCCAAGCCTCCTAGGTACTACATAACCACCAAGACACGTTCGTTACGTCAAAATCGGTAAATCCAAGATACGACTATTTCATGGCAAATTAGCTCAGGGTGCTTCGTCGTGGAGAACAAGAGAGGCCACTCTACCCTTCACGAGATTCAGGTTTCATGTTATTCCACAGTCGTCGTCCAAGACTAAACATACCCCTAACTAACACGCACGTTTGTAAATAAATCGAAATCTAGGTGAGGTAGCAAAGAGAAGATGAAGCACTCTTACGAACACAACAACTCCTAAAACTACCAAAACGTCATAATCAGGAAGTCACAATCGGGAAGTGAACTAATCGAGGTTGACACGAGGCGAACCGAAGTCCTCAAGCACCGTCCAAGAATAGTAACACTAGACAAATCAGGAATAGTCAAAAGCTAAAATTTTGAAAACAATTTCAGGGAAACTAAAATAACTAAATCAAATAAAAAATAAAATGTATACAAGCATTACTAGTTTTCTTATCAACGGTTAAGAGTTTGAAAATTACACGTTAAATAAACGATCAGAGGTAAACTCAAAATGTTTATCTTAAATTTTAAAATCCGTATAAATTTCTTCTTAAAACTTTTAAATCCACTTCTTATTGCATTATTTGGAAGTTTTCCATTCAAAAAAAATTGCAATCATAAAACGAAAAATGTACGCAACAATAAAATCAAATGCGTACTTAAGACGCAATTACGTTGTAAATTGAAGTAATGATAAACGTGCAATTAAAGTAAAAAAATGGTATAAAAAATACGTAAAGAAAGCGCCTAAAAAGAACAAATGCTTCAATTTTATGTAAATGTATTAAAATATACCTTACCACCAATTTTATGGCACTTTCACATAAATTTAGGTAAAATCAAAAGAAGCAGCTTGCTTCGACATTAAACAGGAAGTGAAAAAATGGAGGCTTGAAGTAGATGATGCGGTTCTGCGCACAAGATATGAGCAGAATAACTTAACGCAGACGCGTTTATAAGATAAGAAATGAATAAAAATTGAAAGTAGGAATATAAATCTTTACGAAAGTATGCACTATGAAGATATGCAAATTAAGTTGCCTACCTCATAACCACATCTCAATAATTAAAATTTTCTTGTATTTAGAACTAAATGAAGGAAAGATCCTAAATTGAGGTATATTTTATACAACACAAAAAAGAGTTGTTACAGCATACCGAAACTAGGGTCTCATGGGAAGTAGAGTTTCCTGTAATTGATACACCAGTAATAAAAAGATAAACGGGTTTTTAATAATTTATTATAAGTAAATCAATACCTATAAAACTTGATTTTATAAAACGAATTAATTAATTAATTAATTAATAATAATAATTTTTACTTTACTCCTACTCTCAGACTCTTTTCTTCATCTTCATCTGCGGCTTAATGATCGTCAGGTGTTACTATATAATAATTTACCCTTAAATCAAAATCTCGAATATCTTCAGCTGTGGGTTCATAATAGGGCGAATTCTTTTATGTTGTTGATGAAACCACAGCTTGAAAGTTACTAACGTAAAAACATTGACGTGTTTTATTTTACTCAATTTTCACCATTCCAGTCTAAATTAATTAGGGCTGCAATGTAAGCGAATAAATACATAGCGTAAGATGTTAATTATAATCACTGCCTTCGAGTATTTGTCTAGTAAACTCTTCATCTAACCCGTCACCGGAAAAACCCTATTATATGTTTCTAGTTTAAAATAACAATTACTGTTAAGGCAATTGCTGCATTTTGGCGAAACAAGCTTCAAGTTGCAAGTCTAAGATGTTGATTTCTAATGTTGATTTGGTGAGTCATACAAAGGTGCTAGACCAAATTATTCCCAGATGTTTGACGATTTTCGATAAGGAGTTTGTGTGACGTGGTTGTATATTTTCAGAATTTGTATCGAAGTAAGATGCAAGTCTAAGATGTATGGTGTAAGCGAATTTCTAAGTATGAAATAACACGTTAAAAGAACTTTAGGTTAAGTTGTAGACAGTACATGTACGTGTCTTTAATTGTATATAATAATTATTTGTTTTATTTAGTATATTTTGTACGTTCTTACGACCGTTTTTTGTTACTTTGACATATCCATGTAATATAAATTGTCGAAGTAAATAAAATTGATTGATTAACTCAAATATCTTTTCAATTAACGGAGAATGAAAAGAGTTATCAGCAATGAAAAAGAATCCCTCGGACGGCGATAACAAACTGGTCACGATTGATTAACTTTCACTGTAATTATTTAATTATTGATGCTTAATGTCTTGAAATTAGCAAAATGAAATATTTTAAGCATTATTTATTGGTTATACAAGGCGTTCCAATAAATTGTTGGTATTTAATTTTGTGCATGAGGTGACTTAATATTAAAAATTATAATCTTCATCTGAATGTTTCCGAAATTTGTTAGATACCATCCTTTGTTAACCATCTGGAAATATAGCGAAATGGAAGAAAATTTCATGCAGAATATCATCGTCAATATTGCAAACAATAGATTTTGAAACAAATTTGAAACAGAAGGAAGGAAGCTTAACGTCGAAAATAAAGACAATTGTTGACAATTAGAAAAGAGCCATTATGAGAAAGCTCTCATCCAATTTTGCGGATCTCATTTGCATTTAACCATATATAATTACAGTAATTATAGGCCAAGGGTAAAACAGGACTCACTAATACTTGTGGAGCACCAAATTTTAATGATAGTTTGATAATGTACTCATGGAGATTAAAATAAAAAACAGATTTTCACCATCACGTACACCATATCAAACAATTTTCTACTCTTTACAAGTACTGCGCTATTAACTGCTTCCCATCACTACAATGCACTTTCGACTGTAGTAAAGTAACTTCATAACCTCTAAAATAGTAAATTTGCTTTTACTATATGCAGATTTTAGTCTAAATAATCTGAATTTGTGCAAAAAATCTACCAGTCGACTTTTTAAGAGATCCCAAAAAAAAGGTTGATAAACTTAATATTGGCGTATATTATTATCACTGTCGTCCATATTAGAAATAACTGCTACCTATGCAAACTTTGAACTGGAAAGCTTCAGATAAACCTGTTTACCTTCGAGAGCTAAACTCAAAACTGGACGAAAAGGGTTCATGGGTAGTTTCATCGTACGTGGGGATGGAAGTTAAGACTTTTAAGGTGAATGTCAGCGGTAAAATCTAATGCAAAGTATGAAGTTTGTGAATGTCTAGACTTCTGAACAAAACAAAATATGACCATCACATTCCAGTAATGGTCTGTAAACAATCATTTTTGGAACACATAGGTTAGTCTAACCGATTCAAAAACCTTCCTACTCTATTTGAGTGGATTCAATCAAATCAAGTTTCGAACGAAATAAAATTAAATCATCGGCTTTTACTTCTTATCCCGTAGCTCCACCTGCAAAAGTCAATGAGATCTAGACATACTTTGAATTATCTGCAAAATAATTTTTAATCGTTTACAGTTAATTTGGGTTAAAATTATATTATTACTTGTGACTCAAATGGATAATGTATTCCGTAACTTTAAAAATTTTGACAATCCGTTCTGGTTTCTCATATCTGTAGATATTTTAAGTATTTCAAATTGCCTACATTCAAGAAAGTGCCAAATTTAGCAGCCATACTTCAATTGTCGTCCTCGTAACAGTTGTAAACTTGCCTGGCTACTTTTTGTATGTGAAAGAAATCAAACTTTTCCGATTTCTAATTGGAGCGGTAATTAACCAACATTGCGTGATCAGGAAAATATATATGAGTCACTTTTCGTGAAACCTATAGTATAATTTAGAAGAATAAACGGATTAGATTCTAGATATGAATCAATGATATGGATTATTAATTACAAAATGTGGAGGGGCCCCGTCTTCCTGGAACCATATTCCGTCATGGGGTATATCCGGATCGTCTTCATAACATAAAACAGCTAATGCAGGATCTACCTCAAATCGTAGAAAATTAAGATAAACCTCGACCGTTAAATTAACCTCAAAAAAATAAGGTCCGAAGATATGGTTTCCCAGCATTTCTGCCCACACATTAACTTTCTGCTGGTACTGTATGTGTGTTTTAGATACCAGTTAGGATTTGTTGAAACCCAGTATCGTGTGTTGTGCTTATTAACTGTGCCGTTTAAGCAAAACGCTGCCTCGTCAGCACACAGAAAATTTGTGTAAATATTTGCATTGACTTCAATTTGGTTGGTTATGTCTTCACAAAATTCCAATCTGCGATCCAAGTCGTTTGCAAATAACTCCTGAACTACACACGCTTTGTATGGGTCGCACTTTTCCTTTTTTAACAGGTTGTGCACAACGGAAACATGTGGATTTTCCACGACGGCCAACATCACAATTTCACTTTCAAAGCTGTAATTCTGCCCGTTTTTGGTAAATCTTTAACAGAGCCCGTATCTTGAAATTTATGCCAAATTTTAGTTACAGTTTACGGAGAATATTCCTTACTTTTCGGACACCTATTCCATCTCATAAGACAGCTATAGAGCTCCGCAACTTGCTCTCGGACCTTTGCGGCTGAATGTTTTCTGAAATAGGGGTTGATTGTGGGACCAGCAAGTAGTATACTTTAAAAGTAGATTTAACTGTTATGGCGGGGAATTTGAAATAGTATTCTAATAATGGGGCCCGCATACTGCCTCATAGGACACCGTTAGGACTCTTAAACGTGTCACAGAGTCTTAGCCCCACTGCAGTAACCCCTTGTTTGTGGCACCAGTTAGTTGTGTATTTTGTAACAACCTAATTTTAGGTTTATGTAATAGGGTCTGATCGTGGTTCCACCTAGCGGTATATTTTAAAAGTAATGGAAGGCGGGATAAGTTAAAATTTGGAATAGCATTCCGAAACCAGTAATAAAAAGATAAACGGGTTTTTAATAATTTATTATAAGTAAATCAATACCTATAAAACTTTTATAAACCGAATTAATTAATTAATTAATTAATTAATAATAATAACAATTTTTACTTTACTCCTACTCTCAGACTCGTCAGGTGTTACTATATAATGATAATTTACCCTTAAATCAAAATCTCGAATATCTTCAGCTGTGGGTTCATAATAGGGCGAATTCTTTTATGTTGTTGATGAAATCACAACTTGAAAGTTACTAACGCAAAAACAAAGACGTGTTTTATTTTACTCAATTTTCACCATTCCAGTCTAAATTAATTAGAGATGCACTGTAAGCGAATAAATACATTGCGTAAGATGTTAATTATAATCACTGCCTTCGAGTATTTGTCTAGTAAACTCTTCATCTAACCCGTCACCGAAAAAACGCTATTATATATTTCCAGTTTAAAATAACAATTACTTTTAAGATAATTGCTGCGTTTTGGCGAAACAAGCTTCAAGTTGCAAGTCTAAGATGTTTATTTCTAATGTTGATTTGGTGAGTCATACAAAGGTGCTAGACTAAATTATTCCCAGATGTTTGACGATTTTCAATAAGGAGTTTGTGTGACGCGGTTGTATATTTTCAGAATTTGTATCGAAGTAAGATGCAAGTCTAAGGTGTTGACTTCATTTGTCCCCAGCATTTATCCATTTACAATAAGAACTTTATGTATTCAAAGTTGTTTATAAATCTAAGACCCCTTTGACGGAGGTTAGCTTCAAATCAATATCTTAGACTTGAAATTTAAATCTTGTTTCTATATCCAAAACGTTTTGATAGAAACTGGTTTCAGATCTCCACATTAAACACATTTCTGTTATTACTTAACGCTTTAGTAATTGGAAAGTAGTTAAAATCTGTTTATGGATTTGCTTGTAAACCTTATTAGTTAAAATAAAAGATGAAGTGTACTATCAAAATTAAGCCAACTTGTTTATTTGTCCCCAGGATTTATCCATTTTCAATAAGGACTTCGAGAAAGTTGCTTATAAATCTAAGACACCTTTGACAGGGGTTAGTTTCAAATCAATATATTAGACTTGAATTTTAAATCTTGTTTCCATATCTTATACTTCGCGACCTGATATTAGTTAAAATAAAAAATGAAGTGTATTATCAAAATTGGAGTTGAAAGTCAATTGCATCCTGCATCTTGAACGAGCTGTACGAGTTGAGAAGAGCTCAGACGTAAATGGGGTTTAGGACAATCTCAAACTATCTAATTTGATGCTAGAAACGGTGCTCAGAACTCTGTGTTGCTTAAAAGTGTAACTTTGCCAGGTTTCGATTAGCACCTTGTATTTTTTTTGTAGAATTACTTTATGCAGCTTGTTCCATTTTTACAAAAATACTACATGCTCTTTTTGTAAGTAAACTTAATTAACCTACGTTAATATACAACTTTTGTACTTCAAAACTGTGCTATTTAATGTAATAGCTAAATTAATGTTAACACTCAACTTCATCAACTTTACTTATGTACGAGTATTAACTTAAATTACTTGTTCAATTGCTATTGAATTTTTGTGCTGTACATGAGTTAACCATCATTTTTTTACTTGTACTCTTTCTAATTATTTTCTGTAGATTTAATATAACGTCTCTTTGCCAAACTACTATCATTAATTAATGATTTGCTTATACCTTGATATCAGCAATGATTGACCGAACAAAGGTGCTTTTTACAGAATTTTTATCAAAGGTTCTGGTGAAGTTAGGCACAAATATTTATTTCAACTTCGATTGACATTTCATAAGCGTACATAGATTTTAGATTTTTCAATTATTCCTTTATCTACATTTGTATTACAATAAAATAGTTTTTTTCAAAACTCATTATTAAATTAACCAGGACTTTCAAGGTAAGTTAATTCGTGTAAGTAAATACAATTAACTAAAGCTAAATTAAAAAAATTAATTGTTACTTCAAAATAAACGTCAATTACAATTTTTCAAGTTTTCGTTCGCCTACATAATAGGCAAATCATCATTCACGAAAGTTTTGTCATTTATGGTGGTATTTATTTTAATATCTGCATTTAGGCCACTGGATATAGCACAATTTTCATTTTAAGGACGCGGAACAGTAGTACTGTTCTAGGAGCGGCACGGTCAAATAACAATGATCGCACCGTATTCTTGAAGGGTTTTTATATAGCACAGACAGTTTTATCTAGTGATGTGTGAAGATCATTGATACCAACATTACCATTATAATTATTAAAATTAACAGAATTGACGCATTTAAAAGTTGATTCTTTTTATGTGCGGTATTGAAAAAATTAGCAGTGTGGTAAATCGCTTATTGAAAAATATAAATTCTAATAATTATGTTCACGTGTAATGTTGTAATGATGTTCTTTCTTTCTTGCTCTTTTTTTTTATTTTCCGCAATCTAGGTTGCTTTTTGGAAAAGTTACTACAATTCTTCCTCACTATAAAATTCACTTCTTCGGCTTGTAATACGTAATCACGCAGGTGAATCGGAGGCAATCTAGGTTGCTTTTTGGAAAAGTTACTACAATTCTTCCTCACTATAAAATTCACTTCTTCGGCTTGTAATACGTAATCACGCAGGTGAATCGGTAGGCTGGCGTCTGCGTTCTGAACGACGGATGGTTGGATTTTCAATGTTCTCGGGCTCGCCCATAGGAGCTGGAGGAACTACAATTGCAGGTTGCGCGACTAATTGCTGACTCAACATAGGAGGAAAATGTCAGCTTGACTCGGAAAAATTGGTGCCTCTTTTACTGGATTTTCAACATCTGAAGCAAAAGATACATTCTTCTGAATCCCAGTTTTTCGCAATTGGTCGATGTGTCTTTGTAAATATAACCATCGTCAAGTTTTATGGTGTAATTGAGTAATCCATGCTTTGCTGTGACTGTACCGAAACGCCAAGTAGGCTTTGACTTAAGGTAATGTCTGGATTGAACTCGGTCTCCCACTTTTAATTGACGAGTTTCAGGCTTCAGAAGTCTCTCCGGTTCTGGAGTCTTTTCAATCTAATACGAAGTCTTCTCTAGAGGTAACCCTCGTCTGGCGAATTTCCATCTGCAAGTGGCGTTGCACGACAAATTTGTAAAATCTTGCGTATTTTTTTATGGAAATTGAGCGGTTCTTGTTCTATGGCTTTTAACTTACTTTTCAAGGTCTGGACGTTCCGTTCCGCAGGGCCGTTGGTTACTGGATGTCCTGAGGCGGAGAATTTCGGAATAATTCCACTCTTTTTGCAGTAAATTCTCAATATTTCACTGGAAAAGTAAGTTGAGTTATCTGATACCAAAATGTTGAGAATACGTTTTCTAGAAGTTCGATGGTCTTGTTTGAAGATGGGGGTTCTCGAATAGAATGTGCTTCAATCCATTTTGATTTTGCTTCGACTATAGGAGAATGTGCTTGTCTAAGTAAGGTCCAGAGTAATCTATGTGCAGACAATCCCAGTTTTCTTGGGGTTCCTTCCACAGGTTTAAAAGAACTTTGGCTGGATTTCCTCGGGTCATAGCGCATGGTTCACATGTATTAACCATATTTTCGATGTCGCGATCGATTCCCGTCCAAATGCAGTATCATCGGGCACGTTGCTTCTTTTTCGTAACGCCAATATGTGTCTTGTGGAGTTCTTGAAGTATTGCTGGACGAAGTGTTTTCGGTATTACTACGTGTTGGTCCTTAAAAAGGATTCCATTGTCCAGAATGTAGTCGTCATGGTGTCTCCCTTCAAAAATGTCTGATTTAATCTTTGACAATTCGTCATCATCATTTGTATATTTTGCTTGGTTGCTCTTGGTTAATTGAAATATGGATAGTTTTAGAGGGTTTTGAAATAGGTGCTCTTGATAAGGTGTCAACGTTTGCGTTGTCAACTCTTGAATTTAGTTTCATAATCGAAGCCTCATAGAAAAGATGCATATCTGAGAAGTCGAGATTATGTCATAGCTCGAAGTTTTGATGATTGATGAAAAGTTCAATATAATGGCTGATTATCTGTAACTAGTTGAAAATGGTGTCCATAGAGATACATGTAGAAATGGATAACAGAGAAAATAATTGCCAACGCTTCTCTGTCGAGTTGACTATAATTATCCTCTGAAGGCGTCAGCGATCGTGATGCAAAAGCGATTGGTTTTTCTTCTTCTTCAATCATATGAGAAAGTACCCCTACGATACTTGTAGGACTGGTACGATAGGCAATTCCGGATCGAAAGGTACCAAAACTACTTTAGCTTGATAAAAGCGGCTTCGCAAGCTGCTGTTCATTGAAATGTGGTCGATTTCTGAAGTAGCTTCCTGAAAGAATGCGTCAGTGACGAACAATTTGGAATGAATTTTGAACAATACGTAATCATGACCAAGAATCTTCGGACTTCATCTTGATTTTTCGGTCTTGGTATTTCTGTTATTGCTTTTATTTTGTTTTTGCATTTCATTGTTTGACTGCATTGAATTTTATGACCTAACAATTGAATTTGCGTTTTGAAAAATTCACATTTCTCTTTATTAAGATGAAGGTCATTTTCTTGGAGTCATGTGAGGCATTTATCAAGTCGAATTTGACATTCCTCAAGGGTGCTACCATAGATGATTATGTCATCAAAATAAGATAATGTACCTTCTAATCCCTGAAGAACGCGATCAATTATTCGATTGAATTCGCTAGGTGCGGTCTTGATTCCGAAACTAAGTCGATTCATTTTGTAAGTTCCCTGGTGTGTAGAGATTGTTTGGATTTCAGCACTCGCTTCATCCATTTTAATGTGAAGGTATGCTTTGAATAGATCGAGACGGCAAAAGGATTTAGCGTTTTTTAGGCAGTTGAAAATATCTTCAGTTCTTGAATTGGTTAATGTGCAGATTGCAGTTGACCATTAACTCCCACTTTGTAGTCAACACAGAGTCGAACGTTACCATCTGATTTTGGTACGACGACTGGAGGTGAACCCCAATTGCTGTGATTTACTTTGGAAATTATACCTTGAGATTCTAAAGGATTGAGTTCTTTTTCCACTTTTTCACGTAGAACGTATGGAACATCTCGTTCTCGAACGAAGGCTGGCTTTGCTACATCTCATAGATGTAAGGAACAAGTAATTTGTGGAACACAACCAACTTTAGGTTCAAAAATTGTTGAATACTTCTCGATGATGTCGGTTACTGAAGAAAACTGATGTACAGCCGAGTTGTCTAGGTCTCTTAATTCTATGTTTAGGTGTCGAATTCAACTACGACCAAGTAAAGGTGAAAATTCATCTGGGACAATGAACAACTCTTCAACGGAGGAATTGTTTTTATATCGAACGTTTGCTTGAAGACGTGTTGAGTGTACGATCGAAATACTAGCTGTAACTTTTGAAGTGGTGCTCGAATGCCTAAGCTGATGTAGAGTGAACGTGGTATGAGGGTGAATCCTGCACCAGAATCTACTTCGAATTTTACTGGTTTGCCTTCAATATTAACAAATACAAAATATTTTGAAGAGTCAACATTATTTGTTTGACTTGACATAACGTCAACGATCTGATAATTCGCCATTGTTAGAAACTGTATTTGTCTCTATAGAAGTCTCCTTTCTGTTGGCCATGTTATGCATACTCTGGATACATCTCCTGATTTTGAACATTTACCGCATGGTAACTGTTTAGGATCTGTTCGGCAGTCTCTAGTTTTGTAAGAACTCGAAGCACAGCGAATACACAAATTTTGCTTACCAAGGTGTCGGTAGTTTAAGCGCGATTTGGAACGCTGTCGAATTTGTCTTGAGTTATCTCTCGATGTTGATTGATGTCTCGAAAAATTAGAACGATCTCTTCGCGACTCGTTTGATCATGAAACTTGATTGACTTCGGAAGATGATGTGAACGAATCAGAAGTAGAGACCTGCTTTGTACCAATAATCTTGCTATCTAATTTACTGGTTTCGATAATTGGTGCTTTTTGAACAATGTCATCAAATTTTACTATCTAATTGTAGAATTGACTCACGTATAGAATTGTCTCTAAGTCCCCTTATGAACTGTGCTCGTAAGAAGCAATACTTAATTTACAGGAGCACACAAATTCACATTCAGTAACAGAGTGATCAATCTCAAGTGTATACCACGTGATCAAAATATTTAAGTTGGTACCACTGATAGGTTGGTAAGAAGCTGTATTGCTCTAGCTACTCTAGAGCATGGTTCGAGTAAAAACTACGATCAGTTTCAAATCTGTATGAAGGTCATTAACTTATACATATTATAAAATATTATCTTAATTTAAATAATGACTATTTTGTATTTGATTAGACTGCATCCCTATAAAATACAACAAAATAAATAAAATATTATTTAATGATTGTATTAAATCATTACAAAATAATGAATCTTAAGTATTTAAATGTTATAATTTCATTATAATTAAATAAAATTTACAGTACACGTTTATGGAATGACAATGTCTTTTACAAATTTTTTTTAACTCCTTAGGTACACATTAGTTATCACACTTTGCTTTACAGCATATGTTCAAAATGACCGCAATTAAATTGTAAACATAAGTTCACCCTACGTTGCATATTCGCAAATACATTTTGTAACATTTCGGCACCAATATTATGAACCTCATGAGTTATAGCATCTCGCAATTCTTGAAGAGTATGCAATCTTCTGCTGAACACTTTGTTTTTAAATAACCAAAAGAAAAAGTGTAACGGTGTCAAGTCTGGTGAATTCGGTGGCCAACGATTTACACTAATGATTCTATCTTCAAAGAAGTCTCGTAAATAATTAATTGTAGCCTGTGCAGCATGTGGGGTAGCGGAGTCATGCTGAAATACCCGTTTCGTAATTCACGATCATCCAAATTATTAATAAATGGTTCTAAAAGTATTTCCCTGTATCTTGCCGCAGTAATTGTGCCATCGAAAATACTGGTCCAAATATTCGTTGTCGCGACATTGCTATCCAGACACCGACCTTGATAGGTGTAAGGTAGTTTCTCGAAATACATGTGGATTTTCTGCAGACCACGTACGATAATTTTGGCTATTTATGTAACCGGACAGATGAAACCAAGCTCATCAGAAAAAAAGATACATCCAGTAAATCATTGTTCATCGTATTGTTGAACCATTGACAGTAGTTTACTCTAAGCTGAAAATCTCTCTCTCAACTGTTGTAATACCGACACCTTGTACGGGTACAAATGTAAATTCTTCTTTACTGCAGTGTGGACACTTCCATAGGATACATCTAAAAATTATTTATGTAAAATTATCTTTGTATGGTAAAATTTTTCATACGTGTTTGTGCAGATAGTTTTCGCAAAGATTTATTGGGGCTTGCATTCATCCTTGCTTGGATATCTGCTAAGGTGTCCTCTATTAAGACAGTAGCCGAAGCTTCACGTTTGCGCTTTAAAACACTACCAGTTTCCATGAATCGAGCTATCAATCGA
This sequence comes from Vesta saturnalis, assembly GCA_036346205.1. Taxonomy (NCBI): domain Eukaryota; kingdom Metazoa; phylum Arthropoda; class Insecta; order Coleoptera; family Lampyridae; genus Vesta; species Vesta saturnalis. Next base: position 503,241 of record JARFJB010001404.1, read on the forward strand.
TTACGATGTTGACTAAATGTTTCGTAACTAATATTTTCATTTGGGTACTCAACAGTAAATTGATCGATGCATGATTGCAATGAATAATGCCATTGCCCATTACCATCTTGGAAGCCGGTACGAAAATGACCCACAACAATGAATGTGTCGTGTTCGATTGAAAACGGCATGACGATTAAATTCGATATCACAATTTAAAATTCAGAATATATAATCTGTCTTGATATAGACAGTTTGTAAATAACTCAAGAAAATACAAAAGTAAAAAACGAAGGTATAATATGACATAAACTGACATAAACTAAAACGACTAAAATCACGCTAAAAATCCAAAGCAGCCAACTGCAAAACACAACAATATTAACAACTAGGGATTTTTGTCATACCACTACAGTACACTTGAGATTAATCACGTTGTATAAAGCTACGTAGTCCGAGATAGATTGATTTTCTTGTTGATGTAGATATAAGCATTTAGGTTGAACGACTAATACGTTGTGTTTTGGACATAAATGCTTTTCGACTGTTTGAATAAGTTCATCATACGTTAATCCGGATACTTGCTTCGGTGCGATTAATGAAACAATCAGCTGGTAATGGCTCGAACCGATTGAGTTCAACAACATTTGACTACACAGAATGTTATCTACAAAAGCTCCTTTCATCGTGAGATAATTTTCGAAACGGGCTCTGTACATTTTGAAGTTCTCTCGGGCGGAATTAAAATTCTCAAAGGACGGCAAAAACGCTAATGTATTGAAAAATTGCGACACAGTTTTACTGTTTGAAGCAGGGCGTGCAATTAATGTTTCAATCAATTGCTTTTGTTGCTCTTGAAATGTTCCGAGTAATGCTTGGAATTGTTCGGCATCCAGCTAATTCTTAATCCTCGTCGCCAATTTTATATACGGTATTGAAAAAATAGCAGTGTGGTAAAAAAATATAAATTCATATAATTACGTTCACATGTAATGTCGTCATGACGTTTTTTCTTTCCTCCTATTTTTTTTTATTTTCCGCAATCTAGGTTGCTTTTTGGAAAAGTTACTACAGTTCTTTACAATGTGTTACCTTATGACATCCTGTACATAACGGACACGTCAAATTTCCTTTACAGTCTTTGGCCTTATGATTAAACTTGTTGCACTTATAACACCTTGTAACTAAAACATAATCGCCTAAATTACACATACGCCACATCATTTTAAGTTTCCTATCCTTTAAAATGTTTCTAGTTCCAGGACTGACTTCAATAATTAAATTCCCAGGGTTATGAAACTTATTTTTAAAGATACTTTTAGGAGTAAGATCATTAGTTTCTAAATTTGATTCTTCATTCTGATTCTGACCAGTGTTTTGAGAACCTTTCGATCTAATAAATAATTTAAATTTAATTTTTCACCACACTTGAATATTGCTTTCATGTACTACTAGAGCAGCAATTTTTCTCTATCTCCTTATTTTCAACCAATTCATTGCTGTCAAATATTGGAGCCCTAATAAAATTGACACGGCTGCCATTAATTTCAGAATTTAAACTTTATACAATATTTTCTAAATCACCAATTTTGTTATTTTTTAATTCCAATTCATTCATAAAACCATTAAAATCTTTCTTAAGTTACAAACCGATCGTAATGTTTTGACGATATAGATTTTTTAGGTTTCCACTTTTTTCTGTTATTTCCACTTAAGTCCAAAAACATTTTCAACCAGTACTTCTAAATCTTCTGCTATATGAGTCAAACACGTATATTAAAATATATTTTTCATATACAAATTAAAAAAATTAAATTAGCTGACGAAAATGACAATTAACTGTGTTTTATTGAGGGTTACAGCAGTATCTAGGGTCAACTTTGGTTGATGCTGAGTATAACCGGTATCTTGGTGTGACATTTTGGTCAGGCGTGCCCTTTTGCCGTGGAGTTGATATTTTGAAAATAAGCCTATGCTAAACGCATTGCTACCAATCAAGTATTCTTTTTGACAATATTTTAGGCTTTCATTATCATATTTTGTATCTAGGACCCTCTGACTGAAACTGGTTTCAGATCAGCATACTGATAAGTCGAATATTGTGATTGAGCTGAAACGAATTCTGAAAAGATGTTTGTCGGCAGAAGCTGGTAAGTCAACTAAGGTGATCAGATTGAAATGAATTCTTCAAACTTGTTTATAAATCTAAGGCTCTTTTGACAGATTCTAGATTCAAATTAACACCTTAGACTTGAATTTTAAATCTTGTTTCTATATCGAAGATCTTTTGGCAGAAAGTAATTTCAGATCATTTCTAATATTACTCAGCAAATTTAATAATTGAAAAGTAATTAAATCCTATTTATGGATTTGGATGAAATCAAAATCTTAGACTTTCACTGAAACTGGTTTCAGGTCGAATAAGATCGTCGGGCTGAAACTAATTCTTGAAACTTGTTTATAAATCGACGGCCCTTTTTTGACAGAGGTTAGATTGAAATCAACATATAAGCGAAATTGGTAAACTCGACATTGTAACACAGTTTTTAATACGACGTAGTGTAAATAAAATTAAGAAAGATTCTACATTGATTTTTATAGACTCAATATAATTACCGTTGTTTTTTGTAAGAACAGGGGAACAAACCGCTCAAAGAACGTAAACGTCATAATTGTATTTCAAGGATCATTCACCTTTTATGTAATTACCTAATTAACCTGTTTTTCTAAAACGCATTAGAGATTTTTTTGTAGATAACACTATTATGAATTGTTTTTAAAAGCATTGGTATGACCAATATTAGATTTAACATGAAAACTATGTATGTTTTCATTGAAATACTATCCAAATCTAAATCACGTGATTAATCCGTGAACTTGTCTTGTGTAGTCATGAGCTGTTATTAATATGTTAAAAATAATTATCACTACATTTTCTTTAAGCATATCTTACGTATGAATTATTCAATTACATTTTGTTTATAAATCTAAAGTCCTTGTTTCAGAGGTTGATTTCAAACCAATATCTTAGACTTCAATATTAAATCTTTGTTTCTATCAGATCAACGCCATTAATTTATTTCTATATTACTTGGCGGTTATCTTAATAAGCTTAAAGCATTCGAATAGAGCAGTTTTCTAATTCATTGTGTGCTCATGACTGTTACTATACGGTAATTATCGTATAGGATTATAACGACATATTACGTTATGAATATTTCCAATAAGATAATATCGAGGCTTAATTTCAAGTTTGATTATAAATACATAGGCTACTTTAAATTAGTTTTTGCAAACTGTAATCTAATCCAAATCAATATTTTAGATTTGAGCTTTTAAAGGACGATCGAGTTGAAAGGAGTTCTTAAAACTTGGTTATAAATCTAAGACCCTTTGACAGGACTAATTTCAAATCAACATATTAATCGTTTATAAGCGTTGATTAATATCTCTAATATGATATGTTAAAAGGTTATTATTGATGTTACTTCTATAAATAAACATGTAATTAGATTTTGTGGTTGTACGTTCACCTTATATAACCAAAGTTCCTTATGTAAACACATTAAAGGGTCTTTGTACAACAAAATATTTGCTCTTAAATTAATGATTAGGGAAAACCCTTAAGTGCTTTATATTATCTGTTTATATACAAAACAAAAATATATATATATATATATATATATATATATATATATATATATATATATATACACATATATATATATATATATATATCACACAATATATATATATATATATATATATATATATATATATATATATATATATATATATATATATATATATATCTATACTGACTTCGATAAAAATTGCAATACCTAGGATTTGTTGAACGATTTTATTGAAATTTTCGTCAACGATGTCCTTCATTAAAACAAACGATTAAAATTTGAATAAAATCTAGTAGTTTTTGTTTTTTCCTTTGCACTTAGTAACAATAAATTTGAATGAATAAACCAGTCAATGTGTCAATTTTACAAATTGTTTGTTCACAATTTCGTTCTGAACTTGGGAACAATGCCAAAAGTACGTCAACATCAACATTTCTCCCAATTGACTAATTTTCAACGTGGCCGTATTATTGGCATGAGAGAGGCCGGACTTTGCTAAGAGAAATTGCTCGTCGTGTAAACCGAAATGTTACAATGGTATTAAGATGTTGGTCCAAATGGTTCGAGGAAGGGGTGCAACAACGTCGCTCTGGATCTGGACGTCCCCGCAGGACTGCAGATCGCGAAGAACGTCGCTTAAGACTTTTGACCACAAGAGACAGATTTTTAACAACTCGATCGATTGAAAATGATTGGAGAAGATGTGTAGGACCCAGAATATCAATGTCATCTGTTTATCGCCGGATAAGATCTTATGGGCTGCGTTCATATCGCCCATTTTTATGTTTTCCTCTTACACCACTTCACCGTCTACGCAGGCTAGAATGGAGCAACAAAAGAGCGAATTGGGTGCAAGAATGGCATCGAATTGTGTTTAGTGACGAGTCCCGATTTTGCTTGTGAGCCCACGATGGTCGTAGAAGGGTCAGACGGATGCGTGGAGAACGTAAAATCCAACATTTTTTGTGAAACGCTACACAGCCCTCACACAAGGAGTGATGATATTCGGTGCAATATGTTACAGTAGCAGATCACCCTTGGTCTTCATTGGTGGTAACTTAAACGCCGCTGGTTATATTGCCAATGTGCTAGAACCCGTTGCGCTTCCATACCTCCAGGGTCGGTAGGCGACTGGGTAATTTATCACACCTTCCAGATAACTTACACGATCTCCGGCTACGGATTCAAGAAGCTTGGGTTGATATACCGCAGGCAGCTATAGATCATTTGATTGATATCATGCCACGTCGTCTAAATGAGTACATTACAAATCGTGGCGGTGCACTCATTATTGAAAAAACATTTTTAGTTTTTGTTCTTTTGTTTTCAAATTTTGATCGTTTGTTTGTTCTAATGAAAGACATCGTTGACGAAAATTTCAATAAAATCGTTCAATAAATTCTAGGTGTTGCAATTTTTATGGAAGTCAGTATATATATATATATATATATATATATATATATATATATATATATATATATATTAATATATCAAAAACAAAAAGTAACAGTTATACACTCACATGTCGAGTTTCCAAGGGATTCTTTCAACACGATCGTCAACAACACCGGTAAGAAAACGATTTTGGTTTTATCTCATATTTTATCAACTTTATCTATTTACTTGTACAGATTTTTAATGTTAAGTTATAATTACAGGTATGGATTTAACTGCTCTAATTGCATCAACATGTTTCAAACCCTTTAAAAACTTTAAGGGTTTAGAGGCAGAGATAGCATGCAACATATTCAATCTGGACCTCATAATAACAAAGTACGGCGAGGAGGTGGTGGAGCTGGATAAATTTAAATGTATGCTACCTGAACGTTACCATACGTTTTTCAAGTCTGAGGACTGTCATATACAGCAATTTGATGACGAATTGAAGAGTAAAGGTGTTTCAATGCGTTCTTTAGAACCAGTAGGCAAAACAACCAATTTAATATTCGTTTAGAAAAAAAGTTTTATTATAATTACTATGCTGTGTAATGATAAAGTTAAGTGAATAAATAAAAACATTTTTGTTTTGTGGTAGTAAGTTTCAAGCTATTAATTCATCAACAACATGTAGCTTAGGCACTGCTGACAACTTAATATATGTTTAAAGGTTTAGTAAGGTTCAAACTGTTAACTTATTCACTCAGTTGTAAATCTAAACCTTATGTTGTATTACATATAATAAACTACTAAAACCTTTTACCCTTTTCATTTCTGCTATAACAAAGACGGAAAACCATAAAGTGTTGTAGGCAAGACAATTGAAAGAACGGAGACACAAACAAAGAAACGGAATTCTGAAACGGGCTGAGACTCTGGGCACCTTAGAGTAGTTCGGAATGCTGTTTCCAATTTTAAGTCTTCTCGACTCCCCATGCTTTTAAAATGGAACCACGACCAGATCTTATTACAGAAATCTGCAATTAGCTTGTTTACAAAACACACAACTAGATGGCGCAATTCCCTCTCCATTCATAACTTTTTAAATATACCGCTAGGTGGAACCACGATCAGACCCTATTACAGAAAACTACAATAGTTTTTTACAAAATACACAACTAGATGGCGCCACAAGCAAACAAGGGGCTACTGCAGTGGCTTAGACACTGTGGTAAGCTTAAGAGTCCTAACGGTGTCTTATGAGGTAGTATGAGGGCCACATTATTAGAGTATACTGCTTATACAAGTATACATATAAAGTATACTTCTTGGTGGTGCCACGATCAATCTCTATTACCGAAAACAATCATTAGTTTTAAAAATACCCTACTAGATGGCGTCATAAACAATCAGGGGGCCCGCTAAGGGGCAAAGGCCTGAGAACAAGTTGCGGAGGCCTATAGTTGCCTTATTAGATAGTATGTGGGCCGCCTTATTAGAATACTATTTCAAATTTCTAGTTTTCCTGTAATAATAAACAAGGGGCCCGACAAAGGGCGAAGACCCGGCAAGGACGAAGACCCGAGAATAAATTCCTGAGACCCATAGTTGTCTTACGAGGTGCAATCGGACTCCTCAGTACATTTTTTATGCTCTACAATGCTTCGTTATAGGTTCCATTAAACATGAGGCTATTTTTAATGAATACAATTTAAGGTATTCCGTGAGTCTTACATGCTCATCATATGCATCCTAGGATTAAAACTATTAAGAGTGGCGTATTGTAATTGTAAATGTTAGTGAATATTTACTTGAACAGTACGTTTGTATAACATTGTCATGTGTAAGATTTTAATTAATATTAAGATAAAATTATTTTAACCGGTAAGAAAGATAATGTAGATATGGGACGAGTCCGAGTCCGCGTCCGCGTCCGCGTCCTCGTCCACGTCTGCGTCTGCGCCCGTGTCCGCGTTCGCATTCGCGTCCGTGTCCGTGTCCATGTCCGTGTCCGCGTCCGCACCCACATCGTGTCTGCGTCTGCGTCTGCGTCTGCGTCTGCGTTTGCGTCCGCTTCCGCGTCCGCATCCGCGTCCACGTCCACGTCTGCATCTGCGCCCGGTCCGCGTTCGCATTCGCGTCCGTGTCCGTGTCCATGTCCGTGTCCGCGTCCGCACCCACATCGTGTCTGCGTCTGCGTCTGCGTCTGCGTCTGCGTCTGCGTCTGCGTCTGCGTCTGCGTCTGCGTCTGCGTCTGCGTCTGCGTCTGCGTCTTCGTCTGAGTCTAAGTCTGTGTCTGCGTCTGCGTCTGCGTCTGCGTCTGCGTTTGCGTCCGCTTCCGCGTCCGCATCCGCGTCCACGTCCGCGTTCGCATTCGCGTCCGCGTTCGCATTCGCGTCCGCGTCCGCGTTCGCGTCCGTGTCCGTGACCGCGTCCGCACCCACATCGTGTCTGCTTCTGCCTCTGCGTCTGCGTCTGCGTCTGCGTCTGCGTCAGCGTCTGCGTCAGCGTCTTCGTCTGCGTCTGCGTCTGCGTCTGAGTCTGCGTCTGCGCCTGCGTCTGCGTCTGCGTCTGCGTCTGCGTCTGCGTCTGCGTCTGTGCCTGCGTCTGCGCCTGCGTCTGCGTCTGAGTCTGAGTCTGCGTCTGCGTCTGCGTCTGCGTCTGTATGCGTCTGCGTCTGCGTCTGCGTCTGCGTCTGCGTCTGCGTCTGCGTCTGCGTCTGCGTCTGGGTATGCGTCCGCGTCTGCGTCTGCGTCTGCGTCTGAGTCTACGTCTGCGTCTGCGTCTGCGTCTGCGTTTGCGTCCGCTTCCGCGTCCGCATCCGCATCCACGTCCACGTCTGCGTCCGCGCCCGCGTCCGCGTTCGCATTCGCGTCCGTGTCCGTGCCCATGTCCGTGTCCGCGTCCGCACCCACATCGTGTCTGCGTCTGCGTCTGCGTCTGCGTCTGCGTCTGCGTCTGCGTCTGCGTCTGCGTCTGCGTCTGCGTCTGCGTCTGCGTCTGCGTCTGCGTCTGCGTCTGCGTCTGCGTCTGCGTCTGCGTCTGCGTCTGCGTCTGCGTCTGCGTCTGCGTCTGCGTCTGCGTCTGCGTCTGCGTCTGCGTCTGCGTCTGCGTCTGCGTCTGCGTCTGCGTCTGCGTCTGCGTCTGCGTCTGCGTCTGCGTCTGCGTCTGCGTCTGCGTCTGCGTCTTCGTCTGCGCCTGCGTCTTCGTCTGCGCCTGCGTCTGCGTCTGAGTCTGAGTCTGAGTCTGTCTGCGTCTACGTCTGCATCTGCGTTTGCGTCCGCGTCCGCATCCCCGTCCACGTCTGCGTCCGCGCCCGCGTCCGCGTTCGCGTTCGTGTCCGTGTCCATGTCCGTGACCGCGTCCGCACCCACATCGTGTCTGCGTCTGCCTCTGCGTCTGCGTCTGCGTCTGCGTCTGCGTCTGGGCAGCGTCTTCGTCTGCCTCTGCGTCTGCGTCTGAGTCTGAGTCTGCGTCTGCGTCTGCGTCTGCGTCTGCGTCTGCGTCTGCGTCTGCGTCTGCGTCTGCGTCTGCGTCTGCGTCTGCGTCTGCGTCTGCGTCTGCGTCTGCGTCTGCGTCTGCGTCTGCGTCTGCGTCTGCGTCTGCGTCTGCGTCTGCGTCTGAGTCTGAGTCTGCGTCTGCGTCTGCGTCTGCGTGTGCGTGTGCGTGTGCGTGTGCGTGTGCGTGTGCGTCTGCGTCTGCGTCTGCGTCTGCGTCTGCGTTTGCGTCCGCTTCCGCGTCCGCATCCGCGTCCGCGTCTACGTCCGCGCCCGCGCCCGCGTCCGTGTTCATGTCCGTGTCCGCGTCCGCACCTACATCGTGTCTGCGTCTGCGTCTGCGTCTGCGTCTGCGTCTCCGTCTGCGTCTGCGTCTGGATATGCGTCCGCGTCTGCATCTGCGTCTGCGTCTGCGTCTGCGTCTGAGTCTACGTCTGCGTCTGCGTCTGCGCCTGCGTCTGCGTCTGCGTCCGCTACTGTCCGCGCCTCGCTCTCGCATTCCGCGTTCTGTCGTCCGTGCCGCGTCCGCCCCATCGTCGCGTCTGCGTCTGCGTCTGCGTGACTGCGTCCGCGTCTCGCATCTGCGTCTGCGTCTGCGTCTGCGTCTGCGTCTGCGATCTGCGTCTGCGTCTGCGTCTGCGTCCGCTGCGTCCTCCGCGTCTGCACGTCTACGTCTGCGTCTGCGCCTGCGTCTGCGTTTGCGTCTCGCTGTCCGCGTCCGCTCCGCATCCACGTCACGTCTGCGTCGCGCTCGCGCGCGTCCGCGTTCGCGTCCGTTCGCTGCCTCTGCGTCTGCGTCCGCGCACGTCTGTCTGCGTCTGCCTCTGCGTCTGCGTCTGCGTCTGCGCCTGCGTCTGCGTCTTCGTCTGCTCTGCGTCTGCGTCTGAGTCTGAGTCTGAGTCTGCGTCTGCGTCTGCGTCTGTGTATACGTCTGCGTCTGCGTCTGCGTCGCTTGCGTCTGCGTCCGCATCCACGTCTGCGTCTGCGTCTGCGATGCGTCCGCGTCTGCGTTCTGCGTCTGTCCGTCTACGTCTGCGTCCGCTGCGTTCTGCGTCCTCTGCGTCTGCGTCTGCGTCTGCGTCATGCGCACGTCCGTCTGCGTCTGCGCTGCGTCTGCGTCTGGTCTGGTCTGCGTCTGCGTCTGCGTCTGTGTCTGCGTCTGCGTCTGCGTCTGCGTCTGCGTCTGCGTCTGCGTCTGCGTCTGCGTCTGCGTCTGCGTCTGTGTCGGCGTCTGCGTCTGCGTCTGCGTCTGCGTCTAGCGTCTCGTCTGCGTCCGCTGCGTCTGCGTCGACGTCTGACGTCTGCGTCGCGCCGTGCGTCTGCGTCCGTGCGTCTGTCGTGTGCGTGCACCCCATCTGTCTGCGTCTGCGTCTGCGTCTGCGTCTGCGTCTCCGTCTGCGTCTGCGTCTGCGTCTGCGTCTGCGTCTGCGTCTGCGTCTGCGTCTGCGTCTGCGTCTGCGTCTGCGTCTGCGTCTGCGTCTGCGTCTGCGTCCTGCGTCTGCGTCTGCGTCTGCGTCTGCGTCTGCGTCTGCGTCTGCGTCTGCGTCTGCGTCTTCGTCTGCGCCTGCGTCTTTGTCGCGCCTGCGTCTGCGTCTGTCTGAGTCTGTGTCTGCGTCTGCATCTGCGTTTGCGTCCGCGTCTGCATCCGTCCACGTCTGCGTCTGCGCCCGCGTCTGCGTTGCGTTCGTGTCCGTGTCCAGTCCGTGACCGCGCCCGCACCCACATCGTGTCTGCGTCTGCGTCTGCGTCTGCGTCTGCGTCTGCGTCTGCGTCTGCGTCTTCGTCTTCGTCTGCGCCTGCGTCTTTGTCTGCGTCTGCGGCAGCGTCTCGTCGTCTGCGTCTGCGTCTGAGTCTGAGTCTGCGTCTGCGTCTGCGTCTGTGTTGCGTCTGCGTCTGCGTCTGCGTCTGCGTCTGCGTCTGCGTCTGCGTCTGCGTCTGCGTCTGCGTCTGGGTATGCGTCCGCGTCTGCGTCTGCGTCTGCGTCTGAGTCTACGTCTGCGTCTGCGTCTGCGTCTCGCGTTTGCGTCCGCGTCTGCATGCTCCCGTCCACGTCTGCGTCTGCGCTGCGTCGCGTTCGCATCGCGTCCTGTCCGTGCCATTCGCGTCCGTCGTCTGCGTCTGCGTCTGCGTCTGCGTCTGCGTCGCGTCTGCGTCTGCGTCTGCGTCTGCGTCTGCGTCTGTGCGTCTGCGTCTGCGTCTGCGTCTGCGTCTGCGTCTGCGTCTGCGTCTGCGCCTGTCTCCGTCGTCTGTCGTCTCTGCGCGTCTCCGCATCCTGTCCACGTCTGCGTCTGCGCCTGCGTCCGCGTTCTGCGTCTGCGTGCCATGTCCGTCTGCGTCCGCACATCGTGTGCGTCGTGCGTCTGCGTCTGCGTCTGCGCGTTCTGCGTCTGCGTCTGCGTCCGCTTCGCGTCTGCGTCTGCGTCTGCGTCTGCGTCTGCGTCTGCGTCTGCCGTCTGCGTCTGCGTCTGTCGTCTGCGTCTGCGTCTGCGTCTGCGTCTGCGTCTGCGTCTGCGGCTGAGTCTGGTCTGCGTCTGCGTCTGCGTCTGCGTCGCGTGATCTGTCTGCGTCTGCGTCTCGCGTCTGCGTCTGCGTTGCGTCTGCGTTCCGTCGTCCGTCCATCCGCGTCCGCGTCTCGTCGCGCCGCGTCGCGTCTGCGTCTGTCGTGTCCGCGTGCATCCGTTCTGCGTCTGCGTCTGCGTCTGCGTCTGCGTCTGCGTCTGCGTCTGATATGCGTCCGCGTCTGCATCTGCGTCTGCGTCTGCGTCTGCGTCTGAGTCTACGTCTGCGTCTGCGCTCTGCGTCTGCGTTGCGCGCTTCCGCGTCCGCATCCAGTCGTCTGCGTCTCGTGCTGCGCCCGCGTCCGCGTTCGCGTTCGTGTCCGTGTCCAGTCGTGACCGCGTCCCATCGTGTCTGCGTCTGCGTCTGCGTCTGCGTCGCTGCGTCCGCGTCTCGCGTCTGCGTCTGCGTCTGCGTCATGCGTCTGAGTCTGCGTCTGCTCTGCGTCTGCGTCTGCGTCTGCGTCTGCGTCTGCGTCTCCGTCTGCGTCTGCGTCTGTGCGTCCGCGTCTGCTCGCGTCCGCGTCTGCGTCGCTAGTCTGCAGTCTGCGTCTGCGTCTGCGTCTGCGTCTGCGTCTGCGTCTCGTCGCGTGTCTGCTCTGCGTCTGCGTCTGACGTCTGCGTCTGCGTCTGCGTCGTCTGCGTCTGCGTCTGTCGTCTGCGTCTGCATCTGCGTCTGCGTCTGCGTCTGCGTCTGCGTCGTCTGCGTCTGCGTCTGCGTCGCGTCTGCGTCTGCGTCGTGCGTCTGGTCTGCAGTCTGCGTCTGCGTCTGCGCTGCTGCGTCTGCGTTCTGCGTCTGCGTTCTCCGCGTCCCGCATCCGCGTCACGTCTGCGTCCGCGCCCGCGTCCGCGTCTGTCCGTGTCGCGTCCGCTCGTCTGCGTCTGCGTCGCGTCTGCGTCTGCGTCTGCGTCATGCGTCGCGTCTGCGTCTGCGTCTGCGTCTGCGTCTGCGTCTGCGTCTGCGTCTGCGTCTGCGTTGCTCCGCGTCTGCATCTGCGTCTACGTCTGCGTCTGCGTCTGCGTCTGCGTCTGCGTCTGCGTCTGCGTCTGTCGCGTGCTGCGTCTGCGTTGCGTCTGCGTCTGCGTCTGCGTCTGCGTCTGCGTCTGCGTCTGCGTGCGTCGCGTCCTGCGTCTGCGTCTCGTTGTCCGGTCCGTGTCGTCTGCGTCTCGTCACCCACATCGTCTGCGTCTGCGTCTGCGTCTGCGTCTGCGTCATGCGTCTGCGTCTGCGTCTGCGTCCGCGTCTGCATCGCGTCGCGTCTGCGTCTGCGCGTCTGCAGTCTCGTCGTGCGTCTGCGTCTGCGTCTGCGTCTGCGTCGCTGCGTCTCGCGTCTGCGTCTGCGTCTGCGTCTGCGTCTGCGTCTGAGTCTGCGTCTGCGTCTGCTTCTGCGTCTACGTCTGCGTCTGCGTCTGCGTCTGCGTCTGCGTCTGCGCCTGGGTCTGCGTCTGCGTCTGCTGACGGCTGTGCAAGTAATTAATGGCGAGTCGGAATGTTAAAGGTATACATGAGAAAGAATTTGAAATTGCGAATGTAATGTACGAAATGCATCATAATATTCTGTGTATCGGAGACAAAGCGTAAAGGAAAGTATAGTGTGGATATTGAGGATGACAGACTAGCACTATGGTCAGGAGTTGAGACTTGTGCATGACGCAAAAGGAGTTAGTGTGATAGTAAGTGAAAGAGCGAAAAGATGTGATAAACAGTATGAATTGGTATCTCCACGGATAATGTGGGTTAGAATGAAAGTGGAGTTTCGAAGAATTTTTCTTGTTGCATGTTATGCACTGGTGAATGGAGAAAGAAACCAAAAGTGTGAGAACTTCTGGAATGATATAGAGCCAAACGAAAGAGCGTTGATATTGCGAGTTATGAACTGATACATGGGTGTACATACCGAACGCGTTCTAGGAAAGTTCGGTGAGAGTCAATGAGAATGGTGAATGCCTGGTGAACATCTGTGTGGAGCGAAGCCTGTTTGTATCTAATACGTGGTTTAAACATAAAAATGTGGATATGTACACGTGGCAAGGAGGTAAATCTATTGTGATTCACTTGATAGTGTATGATGGACGGCTTAGAAACCTGTTGAGAGACTCAAAAGTAATGCGTGGATCGGAGTATGGATCGGACCACTTTTTGGTAGTATCGAGATTGTGTTTAGGGCAAAAGTGGGTTTGTAGAAGGAAAGCGAACGTAGTGCGAACATCCAGAATTAGGGTAAACAAATTAGTAAATAATGGTGCGAGAATGAAATACGAAGATGCTGTGAGTAAAGTTTTGAATGTGACTGGAACAGTATGGAACGAACAAATAAAAGACACTGTCGAAAGTGCATGAATAAGCTTGTAAAACTGTGTTGGCAATTGTGCAGTGCGGATATATGGAAGAACGACTGTAGGTGGACAGAACAAATGTACTTGGTGGAATGAATCGGTAAAAAAGGCAGTATGTAAGAAAAAAGATGCGTATATGGCAACGATTGCTGCAAACAAGACTGAGGAAAAGCGATTGTATGAGGTCTACATATTAAGAAACAAAGAAGCGAAGAAGGCAGTGAGAATAAGTAAAGATGAAGCGGTGGCTGTAGAAGGAGAGAAAATGCAGAACGATTTGAGGGAAACTAAAATCTCTGGAAATGGGTCAAAAATACAAAACGTGGCCCAAAACCAAACGCTGCAGGACTGATGAATACGAGCAAAGAAATAATATAGGACGATTGTGAAGTGAGGAAATGCTGACAAGAATATTTCTGAAAGCTGTACAGTAATGAGGAAAGTAAGACTGAAGGGTTAAATAAGGAGAATGTAGATGGAATGGTGAATCAAAGTGAGAAGGATATTGGGATAAATGAGGTAGAGAAAACGGTAGCAAGGTTGAAAAACGGCAATGGAGCAGGCGTAGATGAAATCACTGGTGAAATGCTAAAGTATAGGGGTGCAAAGCTTGAAACTACACGAACTAAGATTTGGGATGAGCAGAATGGCTTCATGCCAAGAAGAGAATCTGTTGATCAGATGGTTGCTCTCCAGCAGGTGATCGAAAAGTGTTTAAGTGTAAAAAGGAAGATGTACTGTGCGTTTGTAGATCTGGAGAAAGCATACGACATAGTGAATAGGGAGAATCTGTGGGAAATATTAAATAAATAAATATTAATATTCATAAATATTAATAAAGGTGTAATAAACGAAAATAAGGGCAGTATACAATGGTGGCCGGCATGTGTTAGCATGAGAGGAGGTGTGAGTGAATACTTTAATATTGAACAAGGAGTGCGACAAGGCTGTATGATGTCACCGTGGTTGTTCAGTGTATACATGTGTTAGACAAGCATGTACCGATACAAATGGTGTAATGGTTAATGACGTAAAGATACGAGTTCTGGTGTATACAGAAGACACAGTCTTATTTATTAAGTGATAGTGCGGATTAGCTACAAACTGCTCTGAGAAAGTTTGATACAGTCTGTGAGAGCGTGGAGGTAAACGTGAACAAAACTAAGATTGTGGTGTTCAATCGGGAAGGTGGAAAGGAGATTAGACGAAGTGAATGAGTTGGTATATCTGGGTAGAATGTTTACTGCACAAGGTACAATGGATGGGGAGATTAGACGAAGGGTCAATGCTGGAAGGAAAGTGATTGGAAGTATGTGGACGATAATGAGAAACGAAAGAATGAGTCCAGCTGCGAAACGAGCAATCTGTAATGGCGTGTTTGTCCCTGAGTACCGTATGGACGTGAGACATGGGTATATCAAAAAAAGTACGAAACAAAAAGAAATGCTGTGGGTATGAGTTTCCGGAGAAGCGCATGTGGTAAAAAGAGAAGGGATAAGATAAAGAATGAGTGTATAATGAAGGAGTGTGGCGAGGAAAAGACGATGATCGACAGATATAAAAGTAGTACATTACGTTGGTTTGGTCACATTGAGAGAATGAACAACGCATGATTAACGAAGCAAATATATGTGGTGAGGATAGAGGTAGTCCGGGCTTGGTAGGCAGGGATTGTTTTGCGCACCCCGCAAGGGAATGGCGTGAAGATTATGTTTATGTTTATTTAGAATTTTTTTCCGTAACGTCAAAGGCTAACGTTAGTGTCCATGGCAATTTGGATTGCATAAAAGAAATATATATATATATATATATATATATATATATATATATATATATTATATATAATTTAACTGTCACACTTAGCCCTAATATTTACAGCATTTGAATTTATATGGTGGTTCTGTGTTTCAGATTTTTATTATTATTATTATTATTATCGATTGAACCGAACATACCTTAGTCCAAATATTGATAGGTAAAAAAATACAGGGTGTTAAAGTTGTAATTTTATTTTCTATTTTTCCTTATTGCTTGATAAGTTCTTTAAATTTTTGCTTGAAACTCGGTATATGGGGCTTTTTGGTATGAGAAATAAAATTCTGCCCTTAATTTTCGCCAGACTTGTAGAGGGCGCCACATACAGCATTATTTTAGTAAATAACCTGTTAGAAAATCTTTGAGCCACCCTGTATGTTAATAATTAATCGAAAAATCTCTCATCCTTTCTCAACAAAGAAGATGTACTTGCCAAGAACGTTTAAATTTAATAGTTTCTGAGATATTTACTTTTAAACGTATCAATGCATTTTGAATTCAGTGTACTACATATTTTTTTAACATAAATCAAGTTACTTTGAAAAATATTCGCATAGTGTTGCTATGGTTTCTCATGTTTATTACCTTCAGTGTCACTAATAATTGTCAGCTAAAATTTTGTTCTAAACTTAAAACGTTATGGAGTATACGTTTGTCGAATATGCTGATACGCATTTAATGTATGAGTTGGCACAGTCTAATGCTTTAGGAGCTCGAAGATTGTACGCCGAAAGATTTCCCAATAGACAATTGCCCAATTCAAAGACTTTCCAACGTATTGATCAGCGGTTACGAGAAACTGGTAAGAAACTTTTATTATCTTAAATAGTAAACGGATGTGAAATTACATATAACATTAAATTTTTGACGGTAGTTTTATGCCAAATATGGGCCGACATGTTGGAGTTCGCAGAACTATACGTACAATTGAATTGGAAGAAGATGTTCTTCATGCTATCGCTGCAGATCCTACAATTAGTGTTAAGAATGTAGCACACGAATTACAGTGTTCAAAATGTACAATAGACAACTGCTGCATCCATACCACATTCAAAAAGTACAAGATTTAAGCGTGGATGACTATCCTGCAAGAGTAGAATTTTCTACATGGCTCTTAGAGAGGTTTAACCAAGATAATGAATTTACTGGCTTAATATTATTTTCGGACAAAGCAAGATTTCGTAGGGATGGGCCCACCAACTCGCATAATCTACACATTTATGCAGATGAAACCCCTCACGGTATAAGACAAACCCGGCATCAAGTACAATTTCAAATTAATTTATGGGCAGGAATAATTGGACATTATGTAATAAGACCTGTTGAGTTACCACCTAGACTAAATGGCAAAGATATTTAGAATTTATTGAAGAACAATTACCCAATCTGTTAGAAGATCTTCTATTTCTCATACCAAAAAAAAAACATATACCGAGTTTCATGCAAAGTATCTCCAGTTTCAGATTTCCCAACCTTTCACAGACACCCTGTATATATGTATATATATATATTATATATATATATATATATATATATATATATATATATATATATATATATATATATATATATATATATATATATATATATATACAGGTGAGTGTTTTTGTAGACAAACTTTAACAGGAGAGAGAACACATGTTTCTAAAAAGAAAAGCTCCTATAAACATATGTCGTAGAAGGCTTCGTTTCCGAGATACAGGGTGTTGAATATAATTTTTTTTTCAAATTTTCATTATAACTCATAAACGAATGGTTAGATTTTTTCATGTTGGGGGATAATGTCTATTAATTAAGGGCATAAAACAAGCGATAAGAATGTTACAAACTTGCACATTGGCGGAGTGGAGGGGTGCTCAACCCTTTCATAAACAGAACTTCTACGCCAATGACTATTTTTAAAAACTGTTATTTTCATTATCTACATACAGTTTAACAAAAATAATGTACCTTCTTCTGTTTCGAAATTCCTGCGCGTTTCGAGTTATTTTGATTTTTAGTCTTTGATGTGGTACTAAGTTAAGTAATGTGATTTATGTGAATAATTGAATATAAAGTTTTAATAAAAAGATATAATAAAACATTTAGAGCCATTTTAGTACCTAACGATCGTTTCTTTAAAATTTCAAATACATTTTCATTTATAAATAGGTAGGTTATCGGTTTTTTTTTAGTATCCATGGTTATTACCCTCGTATAAAAAGAAATGCATAATTATTATTGTTATGCGGTCAATACTTTCTGTATAATTATGTATGTATCAATTTCGCCATAAACATGTATGTAGTTTTTAAGTGAGATTCTAATAAGTTATAGACCGCTGCTCACTTGCTCTCATTAAAGAGCCGCCACTGTATCAAGCCATACTCAAATACAAGACTTTTGTAAATTGAAATCTGTTTAGTACACTAATTTTAACAATCCTTATTATTATTGTACCAATACTTAATTAATAATTGTGAAATGAATAAGAATTCTTGTTGGATGTTATGCACTGGTGAATGGAGAAAGAAACCAAAAGTGTGAGAACTTCTGGAATGATATAGAGCCAAACGAAAGAGCGTTGATATTGCGAGTTATGAACTGATACATGGGTGTACATACCGAACGCGTTCTAGGAAAGTTCGGTGACCAAAGAGTCAATGAGAATGGTGAATGCCTGGTGAACATCTGTGTGGAGAGAAGCCTGTTTGTATCTAATACGTGGTTTAAACATAAAAATGTGGATATGTACACGTGGCATGGAGGTAAATCTATTGTGATTCATTTGATAGTGTATGATGGACGGCTTAGAAACCTGTGGAGAGACTCAAAAGTAACACGTGGATCGGAGTGTGGATCGGACTACTTTTTGGTAGTATCGAGATTGTGTTTAGGGCAAAGGTGGGTTTGGAGAAGAAAAGCGAACGTAGTGCGAACATCCAGAATTAGGGTAAACAAATTAGTAAATAATGGTGCGAGAATGAAATACGCAGATGCTATGAGTAAAGTTTTGAATGTGACTGGAACAGTATGGAACGAACAAGTAAAAGACACTGTCGAAAGTGCATGAATAAGCTTGTAAAACTGTGTTGGCAATTGTGCAGTCCGGATATATGGAAGAACGACTGTAGGTGGACAGAACAAATGTACTTGGTGGAATGAATCGGTAAAAAAGGCAGTATGTAAGAAAAAAGATGCGTATATGGCAATGATTGCTGCACACAAGATTGAGGAAAAGCGATTGTATGAGGTGTACATATTAAGAAACAAAGAAGCGAAGAAGGCAGTGAGAATAAGTAAAGATGAAGTGGTGGCTGTGGAAGAACTGATGAATACGAGCAACGAAATAATATAGGACGATTGTGAAGTGAGGAAATGCTGACAAGAATATTTCTGAAAGCTGAACAGTAATGAGGAAAGTAAGACTGAAGGGTTAAATAAGGAGAATGTAGATGGAATGGTGAATGAAATTGAGAAGGATATTGGGATAAATGAGGTAGAGAAAACGGTAGCAAGTGAAATGCTAAAGTATGGGGGTGCAAAGCTTGAAACTACACGAACTAAGATTTGGGATGAGAAGAATGGCTTCATGCCAAGAAGATAATGTGTTGATCAGATGGTTGCTCTCCAGCAGGTGATCGAAAAGTGTTTAAGTGTAAAAAGGAAGATGTACTGTGCGTTTGTAGATCTGGAGAAAGCATACGACAGAGTGAATAGGGAGAATCTGTGGGAAATATTAAATAAATAAATATTAATATTCATAAATATTAATAAAGGTGTAATAAACGGAATAAGGGCAGTATACAATGGTGGCCGGGCATGTGTTAGCGTGAGAGGAGGTGTGAGTGAATACTTTAATATTGAACAAGGAGTGCGACAAGGCTGTATGATGTCACCGTGGTTGTTCAGTGTATACATGTGTTAGACAAGCATGTACCGATACAAATGGTGTAATGGTTAATGACGTAAGATACGAGTTCTGGTGTATACAGAAGACACAGTCTTATATATTAAGCGATAGTGCGGATTAGCTACAAACTGCTCTGAGAAAGTTTGATACGGTCTGTGAGAGCGTGGAGGTAAACGTGAACAAAACTAAGATTGTGGTGTTCAATCGGGAAGGTGGAAAGGAGATTAGATGAAGTGAATTAGTTGGTATATCTGGGTAGAATGGTTACTGCATATGGTACAATGGATGGCGAGATTAGACGAAGGGTCAATGCTGGAAGGAAAGTGATTGGAAGTATGTGGACGATAATGAGAAACGAAAGAATGAGTCCAGCTGCGAAACGAGCAATCTGTAATGGCGTGTTTGCCCCTGAGTACCGTATGGACGTGAGACATGGGTATATCAAAAAAAGTACGAAATAAAAAGAAATCCCGTGGGTATGAGTTTCCGGAGAAGCGCATGTGGTAAAAAGAGAAGGGATAAGATAAAGAATGAGTGTATAATGAAGGAGTGTGGCGAGGAAAAGACGATGATCGACAGATATAGAAGTAGTACATTACGTTGGTTTGGTCACATTGAGAGAATGAACAACGCATGATTAACGAAGCAAATATATGTGGGTGAGGATAGAGGTAGTCCGGGCTTGGTAGGCAGGGATTGTTTTGCACACCCCGCAAGGGAATGGCGTGAAGATTATGTTTGTGTTTATTTAGAATTTTTTTCGTAACGTCAAAGGCTAACGTTAGTGTCCATAGCAATTTGGATTGCATAAAAGAATATATATATATATATATATATATATATATATACAGGGTGTTAAAGTTGTAATTTTATTTTCTATTTTTCCTTATTGCTTGATAAGTTTTTTAGATTTTTGCATGAAACTCGGTATATGGGGTTTTTTGGTATGAGAAATAAAAGTCTGCCCTTAATTTTCGCCAGACTTGTAGAGGGCGCCACATACAGCATTATTTTAGTAAATAACATGTTAGAAAATCTTTGAGCCACCCTGTATGTTAATAATTGATCGAAAAATCTCTCATCCAATCAAGTTACTTTGAAAAACTTTCGCATAGTGTTGCTATGGTTTCTCATGTTTATTACCTTCAGTGTCACTAATAATTGTCAGTTAAAATTTTGTTCTAAACTTAAAACGTTATGGAGTATCCGTTTGTCGAATATGCTGATATGCATTTAATGTATGGGTTGGCACAGTCTAATGCTTTAGGAGCTCGAAGATTGTACGCCGAAAAATTTCCCAATAGACAATTGCCCAATTCAAAGACTTTCCAACGTATTGATCAGCGGTTACGAGAAACTGGTAAGAAACTTTTATTATCTTAAATAGTAAACGGATGTGAAATTACATTTTAACATTAAATTTTGAAGGTAGTTTTATGAAATTGGGCCACATGTTAGTTAGAACATAGTCAATTAATTAAGAAATATTCTTATCTGTCTCAGATCCTAAATTAGTTTAAATTACACAGAATTAATGTTAAAATTACAATAAACAACATTTTCAAAATTTATATAAAAATAAAATTTAAGCTTTGGAGATAACCTGCAAGAAAGTAAATTTTCTAAAGGCTTCTTTAGAAAGGGTTTAATAATAATTTCTCTTAATTTATTTTCACGAAGCAGATTTCGTAAGAAATTGGGGCCCAAAACGCATAAAATTTACAAATTTAATGGCAGGGATGAAACCCCTTTCACGGTAATAAGAACAAACCCCGGTTTCAAAGTACAATTTCAAATTAATTTATGGGCAGGAATAATTGGACATTATGTAATAAGACCTGTTGAGTTACCACCTAGACTAAATGGCAAAGATATTTAGAATTTTATCTAAGATCTTCTATTTCTCATCAAAAAATTACGGTTCAATCTGTTAGTTACAGACTGTATATATAATATATATATATATATATATATATATATGATATATACTATATATATATATATATATATATATATATATATATACAGGTGTATGTTAGTTTTGTAGACAAACTTTAACAGGAGATAGAACACATGTTTCTAAAAAGAAAAGTTCCTATAAACATATGTCGTAGAAGGCTTCGTTTCGAGATACAGGGTGTTGAATATAATTTTTTTCTCAAATTTTATTATAACTCAAACGAATGCTTAGATTTTTTCATGTTGGGTAATGTCTATTAATTGAGGGATATAAACAAGCGATAAGAATGTTACAAACTTGCACAGTGGCGGAGTGGAGGGGTAAGCTCAACCATACACTGTTTCAATAAACAGTAACAAATAATGTACCTTCTTCTGTTTCGAAATTCCTGGCGTTTCGAGTTATTTTGATTTTTAGTCTTTGATGTGGTACTAAGTTAAGTAATGTGCTTTATGTGAATAATTGAATATAAAGTTTTTAATAAAAAGATATAATAAAACATTTAGAGCCATTTTAGTACCTAACGATCGTTTCTTTAAAATTTCAAATACATTTTCATTTATAAATAGATAGGTTATCGGTTATCCATTGTTATTATCCTCGTATAAAAAGAAATGCATAATTATTATTGTTATGCGGTCAATACTTTCTGTATAATTATGTATGTATCCATTTCGCCATAAACATGTATGTAGTTTTTAAGTGAGATTCTAATAAGTTATAGACCGCTGCTCACTTGCTCTCATTAAAGAGCCGCCACTATATCAAGCCATACTCAAATACAAGTCTTTTGTAAATTACATTACATTATTTTTGTTAAACTGTATGTAGATAATGAAAATGACATTTTTAAAAATAGTCATTGTAAATTTCTGTTTATGAAATTGAATAATCACTGTGCAAGTTTGTAACATTCTTATCGCTTGTTTTATAATTAACAGACATTATAACATGAAAAAAATCTAAGCATTCGTTTATGAGTTATAATGAAAATTTGAGAAAAAAATTATATTCAACACCCTGTATCTAAACAGCTTCTACGACATATGTTTATAGGAACTTTTCTTTAGAAACATGTGTTCTATCTCCTGTTAAAGTTTGTCTACAAAAAACTGACTCACCCTGTATATCATGTCAACAAAGTGAAACGTCAAAATTAATAGATATTTCAAAAATTGTGCAAGTAGTGAAACAAATAGTAATAAGCGACGATAGAGAAGGCTTCTTTTGCGTCGCTTTATTGCGCCTCGAGAAATAATACAGATTGGCTTAGAAAATTGTCTTCTCTACCTTGATATATAATATACTATTATCTACACATTTCAGAGTATAAAATCGTATTTTAACCGTAAGCACAAAATAAAATTTATTTATATCAAAATAAATTACGGGATAATATTTGATCATAATATGCAGCAAAACTGAAACAATCTGAGAATTAACAAACGTAAATTTAGTTTTTTTATTAACAGCGTATTAGGTAAATGTACAATTATAATACTTATATTACAGAATAAGCACTCAAATAGAAGTAAAACTTAACTTTATAACATTTTAAAACTTAAAAAAAAAAATATTTATTATGAAATCCCATAATGATTTTTTAAAGCTGCTTCACTAACAGATAATCTCAGGTTTTAAAAAATGCAGTTAGCAGAATAGATATAATCTTAATGAGTAGCTTCGCAAGTCAGTGTTAAAATTATTTTATAAAAATATACGTGAAATAAAATATAAATTATATAAACTCGAGTTTAGTATTCATTTCTGTTTATTTCATTACCCGCAAAATGTAAGGATACTTAATAATTGAGTAATAAAACTCCAAATTATAAAATAAAAGCTTCAACTAATTAATTATCACAGCGAACGTTTTTTTTTTTGTCATGAAAGAAATTAGTTCCAATTAATTAGCTCGCCTCCTAATCTGTAGTATTAACAAATTGCAATGATTTCAATAAAGAGAACTAACTTTATACTTAAATCGATATAATAAACTATTCAGCGGTCTTTTTAGTTGTTACTACAACATTCACCAAAAGGCGAAGGGGAATGCAAAAGTAAATGAAATATGCAAGAAGCCAATGGCTTCGAGGCAAAGTCTGGACAGTGGTAATAAACTTCACATATTATGAGACATATGCAGTTGCTGCACCACCCACGGCCCTTTTCTGGCAAAACTTCTATTAAATTCTTGGTCTGAAGCTATACTCCTAACACAGACCCACAGCCAAGAGATTCTTGCAACTATCATAACACCTCCTGCGTTGTCTGTAATCTGACTCCACGACAAAAACGGTAAGATATAAATAAACGGGAAAACTCTCAAGTCTGTACAATTAACGAGCCAATAAAAATCGCAATAAGGAATAATTCCAGATCGTCATCATTATTTCGGAATAATGACGATCGAAATCCCGCGCACTAATGAATGCGATTTTAACTATTGACAGGTTTATGTTAACAATCCAAATACAGGACGGTCTGCATGTATATATAAATTTATGCGTTATGAATAATTTAGAACAGAACAAGTCTCGCTGTTTGTGTTCATAACTCATTCAAATTGGCGTATTATGTGATGAATATAAATGCATTTCAATGATTCGACCACACAAGCATTACATCACTTACACCAAAGATAAAGTTATTATACCAATTGACGAGATTTCTCAAACTGTATCATTAAACACTTTTGCTTATACTTTATGGTAAAACATAACTAAATTCATTGAAATTATTTACCATAATATTTTGAAAGATGGGTAGGACTTCTAATAAAACTATAAATTTACTTGTCTATTGTGAAACTAAATGTACATCTCTAAATAACTAACAATATTAAAGTACGTCCCAGAATATCAGAGAGTAATAAATCACGTTATTAGTGAAATAGTGTTGTTGTTTTGCATGGAAGCGGTAAACAGAAATCAGTAGCAAATCAGGCTAGTTTCAACGAAGATGCTGAAAGTGTGCCGCTTGCAAAATATTGTGTTAAATAAAGGCGTTTCAGGTAAACGGCAAACAAAAGGCGATGCTTTAATATTCGGTTTTATCCTATATTGCCTACGGTTGCTTAGAAGCAACGTTGGAATTAAAATTACTATACTATCGGTAAAACGAATCCATTATTGCATAAATATGCTTGGAAGCAACAATCCGTGTAGGTAGACACGCCCTGATCCTCCCCATTAGAAATTTACCGCCAAATACATTGTTAGTGTTAGCAATGCTCACTTGACACTTGATTACTTGGGCTTATTTTGAATAGAAATATACAATATGATTCATTGATGTAGCTGGTTTGTGAAAATATAAGTTCAAAAAGGGTTCCTTTATTATAATAGTGATCCATATCAATACATACAACTTGTTTTCTTGAAATACAATGAACCCGGATTCAGAGCCAACATTGTGCATTTCCGACTGTGAGTGTTTGGTCATTTTACGGTGAATCCACGACTACATGCAGGCCGATTCATACCGCAATAAGACAAATACCAGAGGATACTGATGATAGTATACTTGAAGATGGGGATGATATTGACATTCACGATCCTAGACACAAACTACCATCCACGTCTAACGTCAATTTACAAGAAAATCGGGTAAGTTCAGTTGCAAATTTTGTGGTGTAGTAGGTGAGTTGAATAAATAATCTACTGTAGTTCATTGCTTACTAATAATAACCCTTACATACCGACAAACGAAAATACCATTATATTAAGAAGACGAGGACGATAGTGCACCAGAAAATAATGAAAATAAAATACGCTGAAAAAGATTTATAATATTACATGGAAAGTTACTAAAACAAAAATTGCTCTGACCACTCCCTCTTGGAAAGGCCAAGTTCACAGGAAACATATACTCCTATAATGTATTTCAAAAAAATCTTTGATGATGATCTGCTTGATACCATAACTAAAGAAACTAACTTATACTCTGTTCAAAATAATTCAAACAAGCCAATTTTTACCAAAACAGAGAATGTACTGGAATTCAGTTACACGTATTTCACAGGTAGCAGATACAATGAGCTTGAATAGGTGGAAATCAATAAAAAGAATATTCATCTAAGTGACAATGCGAACAGCCAGCAAGAGACTGGAAACCAAGACAAACTTTACAAAGTACGACCGCTTGTATTGAAACTCAATGAAACATTTGGCAAAATTCCAATGGATGAATTTTTATCTTTAGATGAACAAATAGTACCCTTCAAAGGTAAGAGAAGCCTCAAAAACAGTGCAATCCAAAACAAACTGAAAAGGGGGTACAAATTGTTTATACATCCTGCAGTTTCCGGCTTAGTTCACAAATTTGAAGTGATTCCAAAACAACAGAATTATAAGGTAAATTGGTTCAATGGAATCCAACTCCAAGTGAAATTAGCTAAAAACGGTATAAAGTGAGTGGGTACCGTAAGGCCAAACAGACTGACTGGCTGCGCTTTTATTAGCGATAAGGACATAAAATCCAAGGGGGTACCTTTTAAGAACAAAGGGCGAATGTTGAGGGGACTCAACTTACTGAACTAAGGTGGTTTGGTAACGAAAGTGTAACTATTCTCAACTCATATGCTCGAGCATATCCCTATGGAACCAAATAACGGTGGACCCGTATTTCGAAGAATATGGATATTGAATGTCCATCTGTAATTCACCTTTACAATAAAGGTATGGGTGGAGTTGATTTATTTGATTCCCTCCTGGCACTGTATCGAATTCATATAAGATCTAGAAAATAGTACCACAGGTTATGCTTTCATTCCATACCCATGGCCAGTTACTATACCGAAAAGATAAGAGTAATTCTCTTGGGGTGGCGAAGAAGGAACAAATGAGTTTGCTAGTCTTCAAGGCGAATATGCTCAGGTTCTATGTTTGCAAGGAAAGAATACATTCACGAAGCGTGGATGTTCAAGTAATAGCAAGGTTAACATCGAATATGAAAAAATATATCTGGTGTGGAACACCACACGACTTTCCAACCTACAAAATGGATATCAAAAGAAATGAAATAATTTTAATAACAATTTTTTAGGATAATTATGCAACCTCTATAATAAGTTCATTACGAAAATAGACAACGTTATAAAAACAACAACAGTAATCCATGTTAAAGAAACGTCAGACAGAGGTTAATAGGCATCTAGATGCTTAACTTCCGGTATAACCGGAAGTCGTTGAAAGCTGAAAATACTTCACATCGGTTGAAAATCTCTTATAACTCTTTTGGCCCGAATTTAAAATTTGCATCTTAAAGCGTTCGTTATAAACGTCAAACGTGGGATATGATGTAATAAAATTATGTTACTAAACAAATATGACGTTGCCAACTTTTTCACAACGGCTCTCTAAATTAAGTTTCGGTAACATAACCTCAAACAAAATTCTAATTATTAGTAATATACACATTTTTTTTAATATAATATAATATATATATATATATATATATATATATATATATATATATAGGCACACATAAGGAAATATTTTATTTGATCAAAATTCATTGATTATACAAATTGTATGTAAATCAAAGTTTAAAAATACATACAGGAAAGGAATTCCTCGAGCGGGATTTGAACTCTCGATCTGTTCTTTGCTAGAGAACAGCCTTACCAACTACGTGACCAAGGGAGCAACTCTCACTCGATTTAAACTTAATTTGTATGTATTCTTGTTTTTATTAATACTGATGTATACTAACTTTATTTATTAATGATCACAGTCACCTTTTTGTGCTTATGTCATGAGAGCCCGCAATTCGCTAGGTTTCACTCATGACATAGTATGGCTGATTTTAAATTTATTTATTATTGTACAATTTTTATAATCAATTAACTAGCGAATTGCGAGCTCTCATGACAGAAGTGCAAAAAGTTGGCTGTGACCATTAATAAATAAAGTTAGTTACATCAGTAAATATATATACATATATATATATATATATATATATATATTATGTATATATGAGTTAATGTCTCGTTTCTGCTTCTATTTGTCTCTGACTCCTGTCAGTATAAAAACGACGTTTCGACTAAGTCCAATTTGCTATCTACCAAGCGGTTGGAGAGAACCTGATGGCAAATGGGCCGCGCGTGCCTTACATTAGACAAGAAGCTACCGCTCGAAGACTCGTATATAAACAAAATTATTTTTTGTTGTTAAAAATTGTCATTCCAAGTGTTTGAACATCAGGAGGTCTAATTTTCTTGTCTAAATAGTAATTTTTTGTTAAAACCATTTGATATTCAAACTTGCACATTTTGTGTATAGATTTTTTTTTTTTATGATTGTGGACCTGAACAGGCTAAATTTGACCTATCGTGGAAAGCACTCAAGAACACTTAGGAGGATGGATATAGGGATAATGAGTTGCTAATAGATGCCTATGAACAGCTACCTTAAATTTTCTCCTATCATAAGTGACTGGAAAGCAGGAACTAGGGAGATCATTCCAGAGTTTGGAAGCCGTGTAGAAACATGTGCATTGCGCCCGTTTGGTGCGTCAAGTGGAGATTTGTACTGCATACTGATGATGTTAATGTGCGAACCGAGTGTTTTTCGCAAAGATAGCCCGAGATGGTCTCAAAGAATATAATTCAGCAGCACAATAGCTGTTGTAATAACGATAATACAAAGAAAGAACTGAAACCATCCTTCTATGCTCAAGGGACTGTATGTGAGAAGCTAAGGACGGGTCATTTATAAGCCTAATCGCTCTCTTTTGAATACGATCAACGATGTCGAGAGCGTATTGGCGAACACTAACCCAGAGGTGAGAATTATATTCCAGATGAGGCCGAATTTGGGCCTTATACAGCAGAACGAGTTGTCGAGAGGTAAAGTACTGCTTAGATCTGTACAAAAAGCCTATTTTACGAGCAGCTGTTTTGGTAGCTGACAGAAGATGGTCAACCCATGAGAGATTTGAAGATACAGTCATACCCAACAGAGTAATAGAGTGTGAAAACTTAAGAACTAAGCCATTCATACTTACAACAGGAAATGATCGATCTTTTTTGGCGGACACAAGGCAACACTGAGTTTTGTTAGCATTAAATTTAACTAGATTATTACTTCCCCATTGGAGAATGCGTTGAATGTCTTTGTTGATTGAATTTGCCATTTCAGCTTTAATTTCTTAATTTGATATAGAAGGTGGATTATCACTATGAGAAGATTGAGATGATCTACAGTGAAGAGTGCTATCGTCAGCAAAGCAATGGATGGGGTTAGTTGTTGAAGAAATAAGGTCATTTATGTACAGCAGAAAAAGTATAAGAGTAAGGCTAAATAAGATACATTGGTGATAACGTGTGTAAATTTAGTACCGCCAACATTTTCAATTTGTTGATATATATAACAAAAGTGTTTCTGTTTAATACCGTTGATCTCCAATGATCTTAGTTTTAAAGGAAATAACCCATCAAGCCTTGTTCAAAAATTACGAATCATTCATCTAAAGGCAATAGTATAGTTAAATGCGTAACAGTGCTTGAGAATTTAATTCCAGGTCAACATAACGGATATTTACCTTAAAACGAATAAACATTTGGTTAGCTTGAAATAAGAACAGTATTGTCAAGCTCTCCCTCTAAATTTATTGAATGTTGCTTGTTCATTTTTTTACTGCACGTAACAATAGCCACGATTTCTGTACTACTTTGACATTAAATCAATTTGGTGTATTCACGATTCATTAAGGAAAGTTTACATTTGAATACGGTTACCGCTGCAGTAATTGATTACTCAAAACTGCAATATTATTACATGCTTTCGTTTTATATAAATCGCTTGATAAATATTATATAGTAAGTAACTTAATTAATGTTTAGCGTTCACCTACAGTCCTATTTTTCTTTCGTAAACGAAGTAAACAATTTATGCAAGTTGAAATAGAAACCACTTCATAAAAAGAATTTTACATTTAAAGATTTGAATAGGATATCTGCTACCGTATTTGTTATACTAAATTCCAAATCTAAGTACTTACAGTTCGTTTACGATTGCACTACTGTAAAAAAATTATTATTTTATTACAGTGAACAAAACAATTTTATATACAAGGGATAATAAAGTTAATGAGCGTAATTAAACAAATCTTAACGTAGAATTTAACGTGAGTCAATCGGGAACCCGCTTATTTCAATAAGCCTACGCGACGCCTAGTGTGGATTGCTTGTGTTACACACATTTTATAGCTTCAAAAGTTAAAAATACTTAAATTATTTATTCTCAATAGACTGAGGAATTACAACTTATAAGGAAGAGGTGAATAAGTTGGGCGGGTAAAGGGAATTACTAGAGTTGGTTGGAAAGATTAATGAAATTTCATAACTAAATATTTTATTATCTTCACATTGTTATTCAATAAATATGAATACTATTGATAGTAAAATTTATTTAAAGTACCATTAACATGTAAGCTACCTTCCACATTCAAAAAACGTCATTTTGAACATAATGTAATGGTTTGCCAAATTTTTTTACTTGTGAGTGAGGTTGTGTAACGATTTCCTACTTTCTCGCTATTTATTATTTATTATTTCGAATCGCTTAGTTTAGGTAACTTTCAGTTTCGCAAATAGATTACGAATCATGATGCATTTTTAATAAATATTCCTAATGAAAATAGATCAGTAGTTTGGGGGAAATTAAGTCATAATGTGAAAAAGAAAATTATATAAAAACATTAGGAATAGCAATATTTTAAAAATTCATTTATAATGACGTGTTTCTTAAAAGATATTGATGATTTTTTATACAAAAGTCTCAGTTTCATTGCAACAAATTTAGATACTCTTGATTTGTTGGATTATAACTACACTAAAGTAATTAAGCACACAAAATTAGATAGCTGAAATTCCATCGTACTAAAGATCAGATCGAAATGAAATATGGATGAAATTTGTTAAAAATGAAATTAAACGCGATGTTAACGTTAGCGCTAAAAATTTATAGACTTGTTGTGGGAGTCACCCTTATAGTTCTAATATTGTTCACGGTTGTTCCAATCATTGCGAACTAACTGTGTAGCGATAAATTCACACTACTAACTATAATTTAGGTTACTTATCAAAATCAGTATTCAAGGAATATTTATTAATTAAAACGAACTAGGCAATTAACATGTTACCTCATACTACACAGGTTTTGATAAGTTTTAATCGTTATCAAACGCAATAAGATTACGGCTTACGGTGTCCCTTGTGTATATAATCTCGATATATAATTGGATGTGAGGTGCTTGGAAAAGTCCAATAACTCACTCGTACACGGGAGCGTAATTTGGGATTTAATTAAAAATAAAATTAATTATTGATATTCTGATAATCAAATGTGCGATGTTTATTCCTTATCTTGAGAGCAATTGATATAAAAAAAAAGTATTGCTTTGTACATAAAAATTTTAATTCATCAAATATCGGTACAATGAATGTTGTTATATAATTTAATAAAATTAGATTTTGGAGATACGGAACTGAATAACTACTGATTCATGGAGTGAAACTTTTGACTTCAATTATGACAACGCTTTGTGCCTTTCGATTAAGCAGATAATTTCTATTTATTACTTTACGTAATTATATTGTAATACGTTATGGAACTTAACCTTAAAATTTAATTGAATGTGTTTAATATCGATAGTCATTGTAGAAATTAATATGTGCTTTGTCATTTAAAGACGTGTATTAATCAGAAGAATACTATGATTTTATACGTTATTGCATTTATTCAGTGAAGGTTATATAGGTACGGAATGATTAATTAGTTTAATTATTTTAACTTGTTTTCTTTCATACTCTCTTATTCTAAGGGTACGGTAAAAATCTGACTCGAACCAAACTTGAAGAAGTTGTGTGATAAGCACTACTTGAAAATGCAAATATATTATTTAGAACACTATCTTGAACAGATCCTATTAATTGGGTTAAGGGGTAACGAATATTCGGTTCATGGTGTGCGTACCCCAAAAATCATATTACACTACCAATATGTGTGCAGGTACCGACAGTTCGGGCATCAGATTTACAGGTGCAGCAGTAACCATCTGTAGCTTCTTCTTCATTAATTATTCCTTCATTATTTGTTGGTCGATGAAATCCACAGTTGATATTTGAGTTGCTTTCAAATAAATCCAACTAGTGGCGCCATCTTATTGTGAGAAGCCTAAATAATGTTTTGTAGTACAAAATATGTTTGAAAACCCGCTTAATCGTGTCTAAAACCAACGAAGATGTTTAGGGTTGGATTCAAAATCCTCTAAATCCATGAATGAGCGATATTCAAAAACCACTAAATCCATTCAATAACAAAACCAGCTAAATCCTTATGCATATTTACGTGTATATCATATCTAATTAACAAAACCCACTAAATACATCTATTGGATGCATTGGCGCGTTTTTAGTAGCAGATTGCCTACTGTCTAACCTAACTTGTAATTTTATTAAAGTAAGTATTGTCATTTTGTTTTTCAGGTACCACCAAACACTGCTGCCAGAGTACCCTGTTTGTAAACACAAAACAAAGGCTTATCAATGTGGCAGTCTCTCGATGGAAGATATTGAGCTGTTCCACCAATCATTTTATAAACATTCAAGTAAAGTTGAACAAGACACTTTTATGTTGAAGTATGCAACAGTTAGTAGCATTAAGAGGGTACGATATGAATCTTCAAACAGACCTCGTATAATGGCCAGAAATTCGCAAGAAGAAATCAAACCAAATTATGCCGGGGCCTTCCTTGGCATTTTAAATTTGAAAAGGTACCGAGTACATGAACTTCCTAAAGAGAATCGTGGAGGTGATCATCGTTCACTTAAGTCCTAAGATCTGAGAGAAAATGTTGTTAACTTTATAAAATCTCTCACAATATTAGAAAAACACTATTGGAGAGGTGGATCCCAAAGGCAGTATGTATCGAGTGACTTACCAATAAAAAAAATATGGAGCTGGTATAATAACAACTACCTAGAAATGAAATGCAAGGAATCGTATCTTCGATCTATATTTAACACGAGATTTAATATCGATTTTAACGCCCCACAGGTCGACGTCTGCTCGCATTGCCTAGAATATCAAGGAAAAATTAAGTGTGAAAAGGACCATACAAATAAGTTAACTTTCATCGTACTATAAACTACATGAAATGAAAGCAGTCATTTTTTGACATACTTGAGAACGAAGAGGAACAGGTAATTACTTTTTCATATGACTGTGAAAAGGATCTTCTCTTCATTTTAAAATTAATTCCTGCAAGAGAATAATTCTATGTCGAAGTAAAAAAGGAACAATACTGATTCGCGGAGAACACAATTGTTCCATGAACGTAAACAATACATTAAGAATCTACAATAGAGGTCAACAAATTTCTATTATCACACCAAAAGAAATAGAATTAAATTAATCTCAATTAATACTTATAACACCATCTCTGAGATGTACGTATTTCTGGTGATTGGTATACTTAACTCTGAAAAGGGATCTGTTATTTTGCTATTTCTAAATAAATACATGGTATAAATAACAGTTTATTCTGACTAAATAGATAAAAGGCTATCGTGGTAACATTAATTTGAAAAGAATATTTTCAAGTTGTAAAATTGTTTCTTGAAGGGTTGGCTTTCTTTTCAAAACCGCCAATGCTGTGGAAGGTTTGTAAATTTCTAGAAAATTTTCCTGTTTCTATTTCGTAGATGTTAAACACCATTTTTTTGGAAAATTTTCACAATATAGTATCGCTTTGTTGTATAGAAGTGATATAATCGCTACTAAAGGCGGATATAATAGAAGTATCAGACCTTGTGAACATCGTTGTAATTAGAACTTCTCTTTCAGATTTCAAATACAAAAGAATTTCAAAGTACTTCTTCAACGAAATAGAGTTAACAAATTGATTAAAACATTTACATTAACGCTCGCATTCGACCTTAGAGGTAACATATAATCGCTGAATAAACACCGTTGTAATGCTTTATATTCGTTTTAGCAATTAGGGTTCCATACCATTACGTTAACATACAATTACGTTACCATATTTACATCAAGAACATGTTTACGTCCGGTGTTGTCTATATTGATGTAACAAGATTATCCGTTCTATATCTCTTTGGCCTATTATTTGGATTTTGCTGTTAGTGTACGGCAGTCAGCTGTGGTTCATGTACTGGGGATTGCGTGGTCGTTGAAGTTACATTTGTATTGAAGCTGGTGAAATCCTGGGTACCTTGAATAACACATAAGTCTACGTAAACACAGGTCAGCTCTTTCCTTTATCGCATGTATAAGTTGCCTTCAGCAGATTACGATCGCGTACAACGAAATTAAGTACATTTAATTAATTCATTATATATGTTAAATTCTGTCAATGAGTATTGGTTAAACATACTACCTGTAGTATAAGTTCGGTGATAATTTGATACCTGGCTTCAGCTAATTTTAAACACAATTTCTATCATGTAGAACTGATATATGTTAATTAAACCATTATTTAAGATTTTACGCACACTGCACAATTAACATTTTGAATAATTTTTGTTAAAATTAGTTTTATGCGCCACGCCCGTAAGGAGCTCATGTATAACCTCCAATTTGGGGATAATTAATTTTGTACTCCTGGTC
Source organism: Vesta saturnalis (assembly GCA_036346205.1). Lineage (NCBI taxonomy): Eukaryota > Metazoa > Arthropoda > Insecta > Coleoptera > Lampyridae > Vesta > Vesta saturnalis. Next base: position 536,923 of record JARFJB010001404.1, read on the forward strand.
GTGCGCAGTCGCTGTGCTGCAAATTTTATGTTTATACCAGATGTAACTTTTTTTTGTAGCGTGATATTGAATCATGTCAATGTTAGAGCAAAAGTTCGTGCTAATGTAAATGCTATTTGGTAACTCACATATATAATATACACGATTGTTTTATGGATAAGGTTGTTCGGACCAATTTCTTTTTCTAATTTAAATTGTTTAATTATTAATATTCCTTTTATTCGAGATAGATTAAGTGGACTGAACAAGCTTTTCCAACTGTATTTAGGTATTTGAATAAAAAGGGGTTTGTATTCAGTTTGTTAAACGAAAGGCAAGCTGAATTATTTAATTAATTTTTGTTTCTTGTAAATAACTGATTTAATAGGTTTATTAAATTTGCCTTTGCAGGCTAAGGTACGTAAGATCTTGCGTCGGGGTATTATTGTTTTGGTATTATAATGATAAATTATAAATTACTCTGGGCGTAAGTACAAGCTCACGACTTGCTCATTTTAACTTATATTTCTATGGTTTTGGGAATAATACATATATATATATATATATATATATATATATATATATATATATATATATATATATATATATACTGTGTATAACTTATTTTATTTATCATTCATATATTTATATAACTATACCATAACGTGTGGCTTATTGCCTCCTTAGTTGGGAATTTAAGGAAAGAAATAAATTTACGTTTGTTGAGAGACTTGTCACTGAATTACTATTCCTATTACTCCCTGTTTCAAGCTTTACAGGCTCTCTTCCTCTTCCAAGGAATAAGAACGTATTTCCTTTTCCTTCTTTCTTTAAAGCTTGTGGCGCCTATTTCCGTTCTTTTCTCACTAACCAAATTTTAAATTTTACCTACTTTATCGATACCTCCAAAACACCCATGCAATCAGAGTGCTCTGCGGTCTTCGGACCGCTTGATTGAGTTTTAGCCGAGCTCACTCATTTCTCCCGTATTGTGCCGTGTGGTGGTTAGACACGTGGAAAGCAGCTCTCTTAAGTGTTATGTCACTTCCTTTCAATTTGTGTTGTCGTAATTCTAATAACCTTATTTTGTAACTAGTATCAAACTTTCGCGCTTTCAGAAAAATATGTTCAGGTGGATTTAGTGGGTTTTGGAACTGGCGACTCATTTAGCTGCATTTATGAAACTAATATTCTAGTATTCAAATTATCTACCTCAACTAGTGCTTGAACGACATTTGTTTCTCAGTCTTTCCATAAGGATAAGAGGGTGATATATATTAATAATCGCTCCAGCTATCCGTTAGAAATCCTGTAGATAGGAAAGATGTTGGATTTGAATATTTTGTAGTAGAAAGTTAAACATTGATTTTATGTAGCCGCCTCGTGTTTCTACTATCCACCTCGACTTTGTAATCAAACTAGAGTCGTTAGCATCTTCGGTTGAGAGTTGGCGCTGATTAGGCAGAATAAGTACTGGCATTTTATACACATTCCCTAGGTGTCCAAGTATTTCAGCAGCATCACGGTACCCCCTATCCACTATTACAATATCATTTTCCTTCATTTTGCAAAATAGCAGCCTCATTATTTTTACTGTCAGAGAAGTATGGCCCTAGATGGTCGATTATATAGCCGTCAGGTGCTACAATTAAAATAGGTTTTAATACGTGTCGGCCTTTATGTACACAATACGACTGTCGCAAAACTGAAATTGCTACTATTTTGAATGTAGCTGTAAGTGCCATCAATGAAAGTGATTGCTCGAGGATTTTGGGGCTCTTCTAGTTTGCGTTAATACATTTATCTTTAAACAAGTAGGGTCTTCTTCAATAACAGATATTTCATTACGGATTGACTGATGTCAATTGGTACATATTTTCGTACCAGCATTTACCTCAAGAGGAGGTCTAAAAAATTCTTCTCTTCTACGGGTAGCTATTTCACATTTTGCAGCATTCTCATCACCATCTATTCTAGTCATTAAACATGATTGAAATCATCCATCGCAAACAAAACAAGTTAGGAGATTTCCTAGGGCCATCTTAAAATTAAGTAGTCTGTTTTTCTAATCACTTACAATTATCAGGTACTAAATGAGAGCGTCAGAATAAACATTGACTGTCAAAAAAATTAGTTCTAAGGGTGTCTCTGATTTAATCGTATGTAGTAATACCGTACCTGGTAACACGGTGTAAATGCCCAAAATGCCTAATAATTCGTGACTGACACGGTATGTATCGGCGATGTAGATCTTCATTATCTATCGAATATGGGGATTATGTTTTAATTTTACAAGATGTAGTAGCTGTATTCCCGAAAGGATTAAATGATGTGCACATCATTTAGATGAGCAAGGATATATTTTAGAACCTTTTATTATATAATCATGATTCGATTACGTTACATTAACCGATCATAAGATGAGAAATCTTACAAAGATATAATAAGAAATCTGTCAATAATACACCACGAGAGTAGTATGAGTGCAATGAATTTGAATGTTTATACACATATAAATGCTTAACGAAAAGAGGATGCTCTAGATCGTTATTACCTATTACTCCACTCGTAAATCTAGTGCTCAAACTGTCGGTACCTTCCATATAACGCTAATGTCGTAACAAACATGGTATGAACTAGTAAAATGCACTAATTCGGAGCTGGAGTGCTTCCGACAAGTATTCATTTTACGGAGTTTCTCTTGGTATACCACACAGATCTTTTATGCAAGAGCCACAAAATATTGATCATATTATATTTAGTTTTCTACTTTATGTTTAATTTGTGTATATGTTCACAAAAAAATTAAAATAAATACAACTAAAAAGACAATTTTGAGTCACCCGGTATAATAGTAACCTCAGATCACCCAATATTAAAATCAAATGATATTTACTTATTCTGCAAGTGTACTGGCTTTTGCGTTTGGCTGAGTTTGTTCAAAGGACTACATAGAAATCTTAACCTTGGCTAGTAGAAAGAGAATCACACTGTATACGGGGTCTTAGAACTTGTCATTGCAACTCGTGTCGACAATGTTAAGATTATAATTATTATTCTTAACTTTTTGTAACAAAATAATCGCCACATTATTGATTTTCTAAAGATAAGTGACAACCCTACCTCCGCATGTTTAACACCCTGTATCTCAAAAACTGTCCATTAAATCTCGTTGTGCCCACGGAGACATTTGATCACGACATCATAAACTACATTATACTAAATTTTCAGCGAATTCTGCTGGGACTCATTCTTCCATAAGAACCATACAGGGTATTTTACAGGGTGCCCAAAGAGTATGGAATATCCTATACGGGGTGTCCAGAAACTCTATGGACAAACTTTGCGTAGTGATTCTAGACCCAAAAATAAGAAAAAAAGTTCATATAAACCCAGGTCCGGAAACGCTTCGTTTAGGATCTACAGGATGTGAAACAATTTTATTTTCCTCGGTTTTATGGCGACATTTTGCGAACAAATTTGAATATGGTCAAAACTTAAATATTTTATTGATTTTGATGTTGCCTGCAGAGGGCGCCATCTACAGTGGTATGCTAAAAGTTAATCGGCCTTAACTTTTTTACCACCCGGTATGTTGACGTTCCGTTTGAATTAGTTTGTTCCTTTTTCAGTTCTAAGCAAAAAAGGTATACTTGGTCGATGCCTCTCAGATCAACCGTTTTCGAGATATTGGTTGATGAACAGTTCAATTTAATTCCCTATAATCCTTAGCTAATTGGAATTAAAAATCAAAGTAACGTATGTTTGCATTTTTATTTTAACTTTGAATTTAAGGATGAAAATGAAGAAATAAATAATAAAACTAAAAAAATAAATGTTACAAAAGGTGTTCCACATGATGACCATTTGTTTCGATACATAATCTCACTCGTTTTGAGCGGCGAATCCTGAACATATTCCACATTATTCCTGAAGGTATCGCAGGCATCTACAGTGGTATGCTAAAAGTTAATTGGCCTTAACTTTTTACCACCGGTATATTGACGTTCCATTTGAATTAGTTTGTTTAGTTTAATTTATTTAATCAGCTATTGAATCTCTTGCCATTTTAGCAGACTTTGACTAAAACAAAATGACAAGCTGTTGCTTAGATACACAAATGTATTTATAACATTTGTTGTTACTCTTGTTGATATAGCGTGCCAGATTTCAAATTGACATAAAACCGAGGAAAATCAATTTTTTTCTAAACGAAGCGTTTCCGGACCTGGGTTTATATGAACTTTTTTTCTTATTTTTGGGTCTAGAATCACTACGCAAAGTTTGTCCGTAAAGTTTCTGAACACCCTGTATATCTCGGTAAGTATGGGTTTTATCAAAAATATTTTTAATAAAGTTTTGCAACCTATTTTTGTGCGTCAATATCAGAAGTTCAATTTCAATTTAGATTTTTTTAATGATGCATCCTCATATTAAGTTTATTTGATAATTATTTTTATTATTTTTCCCATAATACTTTTGAAATTAAAAAAAATTTCAAATAAATTTTTTTGACATCATCGAGGAATTTTAACTAGTGTATATAATTTGTTGACGATGCTATGAGTTACAACGGAGTGATTTGATAAATTCTAATTTTCTAAAATTTAATTAGGAAGCTTCCTAACAAACTAGTATAATTAGAACGATGAATACGACTCATTGAATAACACTACTCATGCTTTTTGTGATCGATTGGGACACTGCGTCGCCGTTAACCGACAACATTTTCAACATTTCATTAAATAAATTGGTTTAATTTAGGAGTTTGTTAAACTTACTTTTTATTATACTTTGTTACAAATAAAGGAACAAATTGTGTGTATGAACTGCGTTAAAATTACCCAAGAAGTTAAAAAATAAGTTATTTGGAATTTTTTTTAATTTTTAAAATTATTGTATTTAGCTTCTGATTATTATATACAAAAATATGCTGTAAAACTTTTATTTAAAATATTTTTTGATAAAACCAATATTTACAAAGATATTCCATACTTTTGGGCACCCTGTAGAATTGCCAGACTACTGACACATAAAGGCATCAAGTTGAAAATTACCTAAAAGGTTTTAACAACATGCTGAAAACGTATAAAGCCGTCGAAACCTCGATATCGATTTTTTTCACGGAAACAATAGTTAAGTTCTTCGCTTATAAGAAAGTAAAAAAAAACAATTCTTCGTTAATATAGTACATTACGATTAAGATCTTAGTAACATTAGATTTCATAGTGGGCTTTATATGTTTATCAAACTGATATATTATAGCAGGCTTATGTTTGCGTTTTCATATTTTTCATATTTCATAAATTGATTTTAACATCTTAAACAATTCTTAAAGATTTTATTACTACTGAGAACGATAACTGTAATTGTTATCGATACGTATACAGGGTGATAAAAATTCGAGTGTATATATGGGGAACTTGGAAACCGTAAGAGGCACGAGGTTGGTTAAATTAAGGCAAAGTTGCGCATTTACGTGCTTATCCAAATGCCGTTTAACAAAATTCAAAATTCGCTTATTATAAGAGATAGGATATAGGTTTAAATTCGGCACTTTTGCTAAATTCGATGCCGAGTAATAATCTGAAAAGAAATTTGAGCTAACTCGAATGGATTTGCTTTTATGTTCAAAAAACTAAAAATTTCGATTTTTGTTTTTCGCGTTTGGCTACCTTATTATTAGGAATTTTCAAAATTCGATTAAACATTATTAAGGCAACTTTTTACACACAATACTAATACGGTATTAAAAATATTATGCGACGTTTTGTTTATTCTGAACCATCATCAGGTTTATTTTTTCTTATCGGGGTTAAGACATATTTTATGGCGTTGGACGGAGAATGTTATGCTGATTTTAGCAATATATAACACTTCATGGTTTGATCGACTGCGAACTAAAATGCTTTTAAATTAAAAACTAAATATTACATTATCACGATACCCATGAATCAAACAAAACTCAGGAGTTGCTTTTGTCATGTCATTTTCTAATTGTAAAAGGGTAATAACTGCAAGATCCTTGTGTTAGTGCTTTAAAATTTGCAAGTTTCTTTAGAATGTTTTCAAATTCAGAAAAACGAAACATGATAAGGATATTTTATAGCTGCAATAGAAATAGTGTCAGAGAGAACAAAGATATTTAGAGGAATATCCGGAGAGGCAGCAACCAAACCAGAGATATTTTTAAAATTAGACCAAAATTTGCGAGAATTTGGATGTTTCAGAAACCTGAAATGCATATGGTAGCAGACTAGACAGAGATGCCGAAGAAGAAATATTACATCAGGTACTATTTGTTAGTATTATACTAATTATAAGAATTTCCACTCACTTCACTGCTAATTTCAGCAGACATTCTTTTTGGAGAGTTATGACTTTATGTTATCCATCTTAGGTTCAAGAAAATCCTTCAACATCTACCAGAGAAATAGAGCAAACTATTGAAGTGCCAAAAACGACAGTTTGGCGAGTGTTAAAGCAACACCGTTATAAACCATTTAAGTTACACGTTAGTCAAACTCTTCGGCCTGGGGACGATATGAGACGGTTGGATTTTTGTAACCAACTTAATACCAAAATGCTGGAAAATTGCAACTTTCTCAATCAAATAATTTGGACGGATGAGTGCAATTTTTCCACTAATGGAATGTTTAATCGTAATAACGAGCACTACTGGTCCGTTGAAAATCCACGAATTAACAGGCAAATGCGAAGACAAGGCCACCGGTCCTTTAATGTGTGGGTTGAAATCTGGATGGATGGGCTCCTTGGGCCAATTATTTACGAAGGTATCCTAACGTCTCAACGCTACCTCGCATTTCTAACACACGAAATATCAGACCTTTTGGATGATGTTCCGCTAAACGAAAGATGGACTCTCTAGTGGCAAATGGACGGAGCTCCTCCTCATAATGCTGCGATAATAAGTGAATATCTTAACGGCGAATTTCCTGATAAATGGATGGCAAATAGGGGACCACTTAGGTGGCCAGCAAGAAGTCCAGATTTAACCCCTTTAGATTACTTCCTCTGGGGCTATTTAAACAATATGATTTATAAGACGCCACCGCAAAATATAGAAGAACTCCAGAATAGGGTTGTTAATGAACTTCGTCAAATTCCCAGGCGAACCATTCAAAGAAGAAACTTGTTCGAAGATTTATTATAATAATTTTTGTTTGTTTGTCTGTGTAATTATTTTGTTGTTACCTATCGATAAATTTGCGTTGTCGCTATTATGACTGTGTTACATAGACATACTTGTTTGAGTTGTTTGTTAATCTTTTTTTTTTAAATTGTTTAAATGTTTTTATATTTTTTTGGATGTTCTAATGAGTTTAACAAATTAAATAAGTAGAACTACTGTAATTATTCCTCGCTGGATCCAAGAAGGCGGAATCTTGTTCTTCGTATTTTTCTCATTATTTTAGTTCGCAGTCGATCAAACCATAAAGTGTTATATATTGCTAAAATCAGCATAACATTCTCCATCCAACGACATAAAAATATATCTTAACCCCCATAAGAAAAAATAAACCTGATGATGGTTCAGAATAAACGAAACGTCACATAATATTTTTAATACCGTATTAGTATTGTGCGTAAAAATGTGCCTTAATAATGTTTAATCGAATTTTGAAAATTCCTAATAATAAGGTGGCCAAACGCGAAAAACGAAAATCGAAATTTTTTTAGTTTTTTGAGCATAAAACCAAATTCATTCGAGTTAGCTCAAATTTCTTTTCAGATTATTACTCGGCATCGAATTTAGCAAAAGTGCCGAATTTAAACCTATATCCTATGTCTTATAATAAGCGAGATCCCCATGCTTGCCCTCGAATTTGGGACAGCCTGTACTTCCGGGGATATCCGATAAAAAACCGAAAATTTGGAAAATTTATTTAATTTTTTCTGAGCTTGTTTGAAGAAATATTTGAAATCGGACTACACATTTATATTGCCATTTTTCTTGCTCTATCCAATAGTGTTAATAATTCTAAACTAGACGTTTCGTCATTAAGTGATCATCATCAACTTTGTTTTTTTCTTGTGGAAGCCATAGTTGGCTATGAATTTTTCATTGGTAACGCATTTGCAAAACATTTTGTACTTATCTGGGCAGGTATTCAGATGATTACAATTTTGGGTTCTCATTTCTTTAATGGAATTCTAAATTGAAAAAAGTCATTAGCTTTTAATGTAAACATTTAAGGAGTATTTTCATGATTAACTGTTAGCTGACATAACCAATTACGACATACCCAATTAAGAAGATTATTTGACTTTCTTACCAAAAGAGTGACAGATAGATTGGAAACAAACCGACAGACTGACACATTTTGCTGGTTATTAATTTTTGGTATTATTAAAAAAAAATTTCTCCTTTACAAAATGACGTCATTAAATTTGCTATACGACGTTTCGTTACCGAGCAGCCATCATCAACTTTGATTTTTTAAATGCGATCCTGGATTTTTTATTTCCTTATTGAAACCTATTGATCCCTTTAATATAATATTTACAATGATGAAAAAGATAATTTCTTCTACGAAGGTTGATATCCTAAACTCTAAATCATGTATCCACATTACTTTTGCCATACGTGTAGTACAAATGTAGTTTTTATGGTAGAATGTCTAAAAGATTGGTTGGGACCTGTAATTATACTACTTTATTATTTTTTTTTTTCTTAATTTTGTAAAACAACTCTAGCGACTGTTGTGCCTAATTGTAAAAGTACAACCATGTTGGAAAAGAGAAAAAGTGGCTGTGATGATGTAACATTTATTTCAAAATATCTTTTCAAATAATCCTAGAAAAAAATAAAAACCGTTTTTCAAAATTTTGTTTTTTTTTATAATACCAAAAAATTAATAACCAGCAAAATGTATCAGTCTGTTGGTTTATTATTTACAATCTATCTGTCACTAAACCTTTTTGTAAGAAAGTCAAATAATCTTCTTAATTGGATATGCCGTAATTGGTTATGTCGGCTAACAGTTAATCATGAAAATACTCCTCAAATGTTGACGTTAAAAGCTAATAATTTTTTGATAAACAGAAATTCGGTACCGATCAAAAATTCATAGCCAACTATGTTAGAATTTTTTGTTAACTGTATCGCACTTTTCAGAATCAAAGCAAACTTATGATACATCATTGAAAATGTAATAATCTATAAAAGTACAATATGGCTTCCATAAGAAAAAACAAAGTAGATGATGATCACTTAATGACGAAGCACCGAGTGTTAAAATGATTAACACTATTGGATACAGCAAGAAAAATGGTAATGTAAATGTGTAGTCCAATTTCAAATATCTCTTAAAATAAGCTCAGAAAAAAATAAAATCGATTTTCCAAATTTTTGGTTTTTTTCGGATATCTCCGGAAGTACTCCGAATTTTGAAATTTTTTAAACGGCATTTGGAAAAGCACGTAAATGCGCAACTTTGCCTTAATTTAACTAACCTCGTATCTCTTACGGTTTCCAAGTTCCCCATATATACACGCGAATTTGTATCACCCTGTAGGTGTGTATAAAATTTTCCCACATTTTCATCTCAGATGATTATAATATTAATATTTTAATAGATTCAAATGTATAAAAGAAATTTCCGTCAATGTTATTCTCATAAAATATGAGATTAGTATTTAACGAACCAACAAGGGTAACATCACATAGCGAAACATACAAAGATATCATCACAAAGTTACCGGATATGGACGCTCTTAAAAGACGAAATTATGAAAATGACTTCTCAAATCATCATGCCCAAACAATCTATGTTAATAAAAAACCTCATTAGTAAAACTTACTCGCCAACAAAATATTATAAATATATTTATAGTAATAATCATGTCCAAGAATTTTTAAAATATTTGAAAACTCTTAACTGGACGGATGTGTTAAATAAAGTCCACAAATAAAACCAAAATATTTTGCGGTATAATAAATAAAGCTTTCCATTAAAAAAGTTTAATACCAAACAATCAAAAAAACTTGCATCACAAAGGGCATTATAACGTCTAGGTACACTAAATGCCAATTAGCCATGTTATGTAAATTATTAAATCATCCAGTTTTAAAATTCTATTACAGGCAATACTGCAAAATTTTTAAGAAAGTAATTCTATCAACAAAAAATCATTCATAAATAAACATATTTCTAATAATCGTTCTAAATCTAGTTGGATGTTTATCAAGTCTCAAACAAGAAAAGGCTAATAGTCATGTAAATGTAGAAATTGTGGATAATGGACGCAAGATACATGGTCCGGTAAAAATATGTTTAACTACTACTTTTGCAACTTGCCGAAAATCATACAACTTCATTATTCTTCTATCCCACTACAGCTGTTGAAATTAACGAAATTATTGCGAAATTAAAGAACACTGCTGCTGTAGGAATAGACGGCGTTCCTATAAAAGTCCTTAAAGTTGCCTCTGATATATTGTCTGAAATCATATCGTAACTAACAAATAATTGTTTTCAAACTCGAATATTTCTAAACATTCTAAAGGTAGCTAAAATTAAACCGTTACATAAGCATGAAATCAGTAACTAGTTATAGACCAATTTCAATATTACCTTATTATCTAAAATTTTTGAGACTGCGATAAAAAATACAATATTAAGTTTCTTTAACCATAACAAATGCTTTTGCTTGGAACAGCATGGTTTTGTACCAAACAAATCTACACAAACAGCTATACAAAGTGGTATGTCGCTAATTTTAAGTGGTGTAAAAGACGATGGCGTGTATCATGTGTGACTTATCAAAGGCTTTTGATGTAAATAATAATCTTTTGATAAATAAATTAGAACAGTATGGTATTAGAGGTACTGCACAAGATCTAATAAAATCTTATCTAGTAAACAGATTTTCAATAGTTGAAATTTCACATTCTAAAAACCGCGTTATAAGTTCATACGTATCTAGAAAAGTCAAGATTACCAGCGGTATTCCGCAAGGGTCCATACTTGGATCTTTGTTATTTCTTATTTTTATTAACGGCCTTCTGCATAATACCAAAAAGTGTGACTTTGATATTACATTCTATGCAGATAACACTACCTTAGTAGTAAAGTCCAAAAATGAACAAGATCTGAAGTTAAAAATAGAAAGGGCATTATTTGTAGTTCAAAATGCGTTTCATAGCGATAAATTACTTTTAAATAGAGTAAAAACAAACATAATTATTTTTAATGCTAAACACAATTATAACTTTAATTATAATTATAATTATAAAAACACATTCAATGTTAACGGTGCAAAGGTTAATTACATAAGTAACTCACTTTTACTAGGCATACATTTAGATAGCAAACTAGACTGGTCCATTCATTACGAATTTTTAAGAATGAAATTAAATCGTGCTCTATATGCAATAAGAAAAATGAAACCATTTTGTAACTTATCGACGATGCGTAAAATTTATTTTTCTCTATTTGAATATGGCCTACTATTTTCGTATAATTCGGTTTATTTAAAAAATGCACTGTTGCTGCAAAACAAAAGGTAATGAGAGCAATAAGTGGTCTTCGCATTAGAAATTCGTGTCGTCCACAATTTATAAAATTGCAGATATTGACTGTAATAATTTTTATTATGAAAGAAACCGTTTTATTTGTTAGATACAACCCTGATATTTTTCAATCCCATTTGGACTACCATACGTATGAAACCAGAAACAGACATGATCTTAGACCAGATTCAATACAAAATTAAATAATAATTAGGAAATCATATTTTACGGCATCAATTAAGATTTACAATCATGTATCGTCAGGTATCAGATCCCTTGTATCAATAAGTAAATTTAAAGATACATTAAACACATTTTGAAAAGTTAAGTATTTTACAGCTAGATGAGTTTTTCAAGTCAAACCAGTGAATCAATTTTATTCCATGAATTTAATTAATATTATTTACTCGCCTTCATATCTTATTTATATATTACGTATGCCATTTTTCCGGTTCCTGTGTTTCAAATGTTGTTTGTGAATTGCCTCAATACTCTTTAGTGCATTTTTATACAAGATTTCGCATTTTATAAGAACGACCTTTTAAATTTAATTACGCTGTGAACTAAACTTACTGTAAATACTGCATTTATTGTAATACTACGTACTATATTTTGTAGTTCAAAGGCAATGTATGTATCTATCAATCTAAAATATAAACACAAAAGTAAAAAAAAGTAAAAAAAAAAAAAGTAAAACATAAACATGTTTATGTTTTAATTCTTCAAATTTGACAAAATTGTTTACTACATCTTTAACAATTTTTAACAAACATTACTACTGACGAAGATAACTGTAAGTGTTATCGAAACGTTTAGATTGTATAATTTAAAGTACACCATTAAAAAATCCCAAAAAAAAAAGATAAGTATTTTATTATGAGTGTTAATGGTGAAAGTTTACATTTTCACAAAAGTACACCATTGAAAAAACCCAATAAGTATTTTAATTATGTGTAATATGGTGAAAGTTTACATTTTCATACCTTGTAACAAGTCGAGAAACGTCTATGACGGATTTTTCTATTTTTCGAGACCTTTTTTACTCATTTGTATTACTTCGTATCTAAATAATAATAAATGCTGGAATAAATGTAAAAAGTCTTCTTAGATGTGAAATTTATTTATTTCTTGGCAATTATTTCGTTTACTAAATAAAATATTTAGTTTATTTAACATTTGTCAAAAATGATTCTAGTTTGTCTATATTCGTAGAAGAAGTTTTCTAAAGAACCCACTCCTTATACTTCAAGGGCTTTGGTGGAAAATAAAATTGATAATTATAAGGAACCATTGACATCTACATGTGTAGCTGAAAAACAGTAGCTCATATCGAAGCCGATGAAATGAAACTTGAAACTGCGAAGTTTTTGATAGTAAGACTATAAAACTTTCTCAAGATCCAGGTTTGTGGCCGAAGACATTGTCTTCATCTAACAATCAACTTTTCATAGAAAATGATCCAATCTATTATAAAAATTCAAACGCGTTATTGGCTGCTGTACTGAGAAGCAAAAAACTCTGTGTTTTGTTTTTGTTGTAGAATATTTAATACATCTAATATTTTAAAAGCGGCCCGATTAACCGATGAAAATGGCTACAGTGATTGGCATCATTTGAGTGAACATTTAAATATTCACGAAAAAAGTAAATCACAACTTGAGAATCTTATAACATAGTCTGAATGTTTAACTCGGTTCAAAGCAAATGATACTATTGATCATAAACATTTATTTAACGCCGAAATTAAATATTGTCATGCAGTAATTGGGCAAAACATAAAGTTATTTAAAAAAATTTCTTGAAATGTATTGAAATTCGATCCGATTATGGCTGAACATACCAAAAGGTACAAATGCAGAGCAACAAAATGAACCATTATCTTGGTAACCAAATTCAAAATGAAATAAGTAAATTAATACGCGATAATGTTAGAAAAAATATATTGAATATGGTTAAAAATTCAAAATATTTTTCTGTTATTCTTGATTGCACTCCGGACAGTAGCCATCAAGAACAAATTTATGGCTGTATCAGGTTTGTAAATTTAGAATCAACATTAGGGAAGCGAAAACTCTTGTTAAGGAACGTTTCTAACATTTTGCTCCAATAGAAGGCATAACCTGATGGTTTAACAAAAGAACATAATTAAAATTTATACGATATGAAAGGCCAGGGTTACGATAATGGTGCCAACATGCGAGGCAAGCATGCTGGTTTACATATCCGAGATCATTTTATGTACCTTGTTGTAATCACAGTTTAAACTTAGTTGCAATAATGCAGCAAAAGGAAACAACTCTTTCTACACTTCAAGAATTTTATCATTTTTTTCGCCCGCGACTAATCGTTGGACCATTTTAAAGCAACGTATTTCCAATTTGACTTTAAAATCGCTTTCCGATACTAGATAGTTGAGCAGAATAGACGCTGTTACTCCTATGAGATTAAAATTTTTCGATAAAGGATTTCAAGATCTGCTGAACTTGCAAATTCTATTGATGTAGAGCCAACTTTCAAAACTGAAAAAGATTTTAGACCAAGATGTGTTAAGAAACAATTAAATTATGAGAACGTCTATAAACCAATGACAGATGGTGAACAAAACTTTAAAATAAATAACTTTTTTAACACACTAGATATTGTTATAACATCAACTACTGAAAAGTTTGACTTATTATCGTCCCATTCTGATAATTTGCAATTTCAAACGTTACAGAATGATTACACGAGTTGCAATTCTTGAAAAATCTAACGGTGCAAACACAACAAAAATATTAAACTAATTATTAAAAATAAGTTAAGTCATACTGTAAAACGGGGCTAATTTGTCACCTTGTGCGCGCTGATGGTTTTTAATTTTTTTTTTTGGCCGAAGTGGTGCGCGCGGTGCAAGATGGTATGAGCAAAAAAACAGCCGTCCAGAGAGCATCAAATTCCACAGAGTACTCTTACAAATAGATGTCTTAGTAAGCATACAAAACATAGAAGTCATCCAAGTCCGGAGGATGAAGCCATCATTGCAAGAACCCTTGGCGCCGTCACAAATTGGGGCTTTCCGTTTACTAAAGCCGATAACAAGCAAATAGTGAAACGAAAAAGGTCTGATTATTCCTGTCCTAAAAGACAATCTCTCGGGGGGTGATTTGGTAGTGTCATTTATCCAGAATAACAATCTGTCTATGAGGATAGCATCCAACATGAAAAGATCCTGCGCTTCTAGTGATCAAGATGGCGTTAACAAGTCGAAATAAATATTACAGATGACCCTAGAGCACGAAAAGTCATTGTTCCTAGGAATAGCAAAAGAGTGGAACGGGTTCAGAATTTCTCGAGAACAGCAATCAGCATTATGGTGTGCAACAGCAAGTGGTGGACTTTACCACCCATGGTGGTTTATAAGGCCTCCAACCTTTACGAAAATTGGTGAGTGGGTGGTGTAATGGGACTGTCTATAAAAATAGCCCAAGTGGATGGTTCGATGCCAATCTCTTTGAGATCTGATTTACTCAAATTTTAGTGCCACACATCAACGGACTAGGCAACCAGGGAAGAGAGTCATCGTAGTGGGAGATAATCTAGCTAGTCATTTCGCCCCAAACGTCATTACGATTGCACAGGAACAGGATATTTATTTAACACCCTTTCCACCAAATGCCACGCACTTGATGCAGCCTTTGGACGTGGCAGTTTTTGCACCTATGAAGAGAACGTGGCGAGTGATTCTAGACACGTGGAGAAAAGAGAGCCGCTACCCTGGTTCTATTCCTAAGAAACAATTTCCTCTGCTGATGAACAGACTGTGGTCGCAGATTCAACCCAACGTTAAACAAAAGTTAATGTCTGGCTTTAGAGCTACCGGACTCTTCCCGTGCAATCCGCAGAAACTTTTGAAAAGGTTGCCGAATGCTTCAAGAAGAGGGCATCCATTTAGACACAAGCCTTATTGAACTATTGCAAGAACACATAGGTGTTGCTAAAGATTCGTCCACCTAACGCAAGTGTGGGAAAAAGGTTGAAGCTAGCACGAAAAGTTTGCCTTCATCTGTGACTGCAGATCATTCAGGTGACATCCCAGAAAACCCACCTGAGGATCAGGCACCATCAACGTCAGATTTTCAGAAACCTAGAAAGATCAACAAGAAAGAAGAAAGCAAACAGTTTTCAAAACGAAATACAGCAGAAGAAGCTGCAGCAAGCATCAAGAAAAGGGCTTCCAAGAGAATAAAAGAGGCAGAAGATAAATGCAGAATTTCTAGCGTGAGGTGGACAAACTACAAAGGGCGTATGAACTGGCTACAAAGCTGCAAGTGCCACAAATGATTTTGTGACATATGCAACGAAACCAGTAAGGGCTCCTATTTTGTCTGTGCACGTATGCGACGATGATTCAGCGGATGAAAATCCGTTCCAGACAGATGAAGATGAGAATTCGTCCCCTAATACTTTTTCCGGAAAAGTTATTGTGATTTAGAAATGTATAGTGAGCCAAAGTGCAGAAAAACAATATTATTTAATGTTACAGAACAATTTTAATTTTTTTTAATGAAAATGCCAAAAAAAAATTTTATCTAAGTTTCAGAGACAAAAAATAATATTATTCAAGTTTTCTTGTTAATGTTACAGTACATTTTTAAGGTATTTTAAGTTTGTTAATGTTATGTTCTTCTTTGAAATGAAGTATTTTGTATAATAACAATTATTTTTTGAAAAAAAAAGGCTAAAATCTTAGACCTAACCACGGGGCGACTGTATCACCCTTTTCCTTATTTTTTTTATTCCCTATGGATGATAGGCAGCTGGTGTTTGGCTGTGCATACAAAATAGTAACGTCGGTATGCTTGATTTGTTTCAGGCCAAAAATCAACAAATAAAAAAGTTACAGAGTAAAATATGTCAAAAGGGTGTACTTTTCCAAACCAAGCGTAGCTTTGCGAATTTTGTTGACAATGTCTGTGTCGGTAGCTTCAGCGGAGAGAAGTTTCTCCAAATTAAAGTTGATAAAAACTTATTTAAGATCAGCCATGGATCAACAGCGGCCCGATAAATTGGCAATCATATCAATAGAAAGCGATCTATGGGATAATTTAAATACGACTGATCTGATTTCCGAATTTTCAAAAGAAAGCGCGTAAAGCTACTTTTATTTATTATTTTTAAGATTTGCTTGATTGTTAACTTCACAAATTATGTTTAATTGTTGGTAATAAAATGTATATTCTATTTGCTCAATTGTATTATTTAAGGGTTAAAATATATAATGTACGCATAAAATATAAAAAATATGTAGGTGCATTAGTCTAACAACAGGCACTGACCGGATGTTTCGGAAATAATTATCAATTATCTTCGCATTTAGATATTTGTGTGATTTTATACAAACATGCGTAGTAGTTGTGTACTCTTTTCGTTTCCAAGGTAATGGTAAACAATTATCAAACAAATTTTGGTGTATAGTAGGTATAATGACTGTATTTTTGATATATTGCTATTTACATCTATGTGTATGAAAATGCATATGTGATACATAATACGTAAGTACGTTATATCTTTATTTCTTCGATCGATTTGTAGTATACATTTATTGCACATGAATTATTGAAATGAATGCGTTAATTAGTTTGTAGAACGTACACACTTCCAAATATTTGTACTCACAAATCAATCTTTTGCACTTATCTATGACGTGATAAGTACCTGTTACAGCAGAATATACAAACGATGAATTAGATTATTCATAAAATTTAATAAGGATATAAGTGTTGAAGTACATTCAAATTAAAGACTAAGACAAGGGATTCATTGTGGGTGGGTCGGTACCTTACAATTACCTTGTTTACCAGCGGTAACACACGCCATCAGCAGCCAATGGCAGCCGCCAACATGGCAGCAACAGCCCACCTTGCCATTACGATCTGCATACATTATTACTTTATCATGCCAACTGATCCATCTACATTCATATAAGCAAATAATGCCCTTATTATGTACAGAAGGAAAACATTAAGTTTCATCAAAATTCACCTACTTCTAACCTGGATGCCATTGACCTTTACGTCTGCACAATAACAGCTCTTCATCATCTATATCTATATGTTTATAGTTATACTTTCACTGCCACGACAATGAGTTGGAGCTTCGTTTAACTTCTTTCATACCAGAATAATTAATATACACGGTTTTTGATACCTTGCTCTTTCATTGTTAATTTGACATGTATCAAATTTTAATATTCGCAATCACGCGCACGCTACAATGGGCTATTCGTTGCCTTTAAATTAATCAGAATGTTTCAAGCAAATTATAACGTTGATATAATTTAGTGAAGCGGGTATAAGAAACGCTAATCGTTGGGTATTCACATTAAAGATCAGTTCAGATAAATCTAGGTAACAAAAAACAGACTGATATATGGACTATTATTTTGATGTATACCCAATATAAATAATAAATATTTTATCGTTATCTTAGTTATTTTAAATGTTATGAGTGTTGTGATCAATTTAGAACATGAACACATGTTGCCTATCATAGATTAAACATCTATGGTATTATTTACTAATAGGTTCTAATTAATTTCCAACAATTTGTAGTGAATTCTGTGATACTACTATTAAATTAATTTATGTCCAATTGCCTTGCACGTATAATTTTATCCGCCAAATAAATTGTATATTACAACAAAGTATTAATTAGATTGTGATAAACCAAAAAGTGTTGTGTTTATCACTTAACTGTACAGTGTACATATTGGATTACCTTACAATTATATGTTGTGGCATTATTTGCCGTTATTCCAATCGAACTGTTTGTTGACCAACATCTTAATTTTATAAAAAGAATGTAATTGTTCTCCGACGGTTAATAACACCAAATATAAAGTGTACTGTGTACTGAATAAGGCGATTACATTACATAAATATTTGTAACCCGCGCGCTCATTCACAAAGTGTTATATCGTACACCATTGGTACAATTTCACTTCTGATATTAAATATGTAAACGGCTTGCATGAGATTTTTTTTACTTTTTAAGAGGAAACTTGACTTTTTTTTTTTATTATGATGGTATACATCCACCGTAATAACCGAATGCATGTATGTTTAGTGCTCTTACTCTGAATATAAATTTCGGAATCCTTAAGTTTAGATTTGTTGAAAACTGAATAAGTACATTATTTAACTAGCAGCCCAATATAATCAAAAGTTAATCTTCCAGTAACCTATAATTTTTGAGATTTCGTTAAAATAGTAATTTGTATATAATAAGTTGGTTATCGTCGGCTACGCATGTTAGTTATCTGTATTTATTTATAACACCCAATTCCTATAACATAGAGAAAGCCCACAAGTAATGTTAATATGAGAATATTTTAGTATTGAATTTTTTGTTTCCTTTTCATGGCTGCTTTGTTTGTACTGTAAACCGCCGTTGATAGTCTTAAACTGTGTGTTTCCCTATTTCTTTTTCTTCTATAAAAATGTTTCTAATTACATTTTATCAGACGTAATTTTAATTTATATAAATTATTTGATATAAATGAAGAGGGTTTATTCAAAACAGGTCATATCCATTTTCGATCAAATGTGAAGTGAGACCATTTTTAGTATCTGCGGGGACTTTTATCATGAATAAATGCACTCAAATCGAACAACCACGATTAAATACATTGGTACTGGCTATACAGGGTGTCTGTGAAAGGTTGGGAAATCTCGAAACTGAAGATACTAGAGCCCAAAATATATCGATTGAACCGAACATACCTTAGTCCAAATATTGATAGGTAAAAAAATACAGGGTGTCAAAGTTGTAATTTTATTTTCTATTTTTCCTTATTGCTTGAGAAGTTTTTTAGATTTTTGCATGAAACTCGGTATATGGGGTTTTCTTTGGTATGAGAAATAAGATTCTGTCTTTAATTTTGGCCAGACTTGTAGAGGGCGCCACATACAGCATTATTTTAGTAAATAACCTGTCAGAAAATCTTTGCGCCACCCTGTATGCAATAATTGATCGAAAAATCTTAATCTCTCATCCTTTCTCAACAAAAAATGTACTTGTCAGGAGTGTTTAAATTTAATAGTTTCTGAGATATTTGCTTTTAAACGTATCAATGCATTTTGAATTCAGTGTACTACATATTTTTACTCTGAAAAACATCCGCATAGTGTTGCTATGGTTTCTAATGTTTAATAAAACGCCAAAAATTGTTGTAGGTCATGGGTACTTCTTCGTTAGTTGTTGGCACAGATCATCTGGTAGTTATTGGCACCTTGTTATTTGTAATTCATATTAGGTACCTAGGGTATAAAAATTGCTATACTAATTAGGTAGGTACGTAGGTCTTAGGATAACTAGCTAGGTAGGTAAGTCAAATCTTTTAAAAGAAAATATTTTATTTATCGTTTTTCTTGCAAGAGAAATATTTAAATAATTCCTCATATATTTCTGTCTTCTTAATACAATTAATGATATGTTCTGATGCACTTCTGGCATTTGATTCCAATATAAATTGAGGTAATATGTTTTGCGCATGTGACGCATAGTTCTAATTTCATAAGAAAGTTTTGGGATGGGGTTTCTTTTAGAGGACCGTGGAATAAGTTTCTCAAATGTTGTTTGTTTTCATCTCTTCTAATGTTTATGTTAACGATCTTAACATGTGAATATTGCATGACCATACTACTTTCACTCTTGCATTTCCATTACTTTCTGTTCTTTTCCCGCCTTCACTTTCTCTTTTTCTTCAATATTTATATTAACAGTTGAAATATGTTTCCTTCCTTTGTTCATGTTACGTTTCTTCTTGTTATATTTTTCTTTTGCAGTCCCTCCTCCCGTTTTCTTTTATTCCCCAATTTTTTCTGTTCCTTTTCAACTTTCACTTTCTCTTTTTCTTCGACAATTTTTTTGTAACCAGAAGGGGTTAATACAAATGGGATTTTTGTACTTTAGATTTTCTTTGGGGAGTAGCGGATTTTGGATTTCGTCAGTCATTAATTCATCCTCTTTTGTTGTGGAAGTTACTCACCTGTTGATCTTTGTCCTGATTAGTAGCAGAAGGAATAATTGTCTAAATCATTCGTCTGCTGATTTGGATTCTTATTATTATTTTTGTCCAAACACTTTGTAAAATCGATTTCATCTGGGTTCCAGGGTTGCAGACTACATGCTCTAAATCCACTTATGGGACAAAGTGCTCCGTTCTCATTTTGCAATAGGTGTTTTCGCGTGGCTATGATAATACAGCATTTTTCCACATTTTTAAAGGGCGAAAAGTTGATACATCTGCAGGTTGTATTATTCTTGTAGAATTCGGATACAAAGCTATCAGAATTATCTCAAGTTTGGTGCAAATTTTTGCTAAGTTGAAACTAAAGCCACTAAAGCCAATTCCCAGTTATCTGGAATATTTTTATATATCGCAGCAGTTAACCAATTATTCGGGTAAATGTGAGATAGAGCCAGAGGCAGAGAAAGTGAACATCACTGTCAAATTCTGCTTGGCGTCTCCAAGGTTCGTCTCGTACACATTTTTTGTTCCTCTTGGTGCTATACCTTTGTCCATTTTTGAGTTATACCTGAAACAAGTCTCGTCACCACTCAAAACTCTAGATGGATCTTCTAAGATCGAAAAAAGATCTTTTTTTCTTTACGATAGGTTTCAATTTCGGTGAACCATTTCCTAATATCAGAGGTGACAGCTTATGGCGTTCTATGACACAAGATTGGATGTCTTCTCAGAAAGGCATTATACCACCAGTCGCCTGAATTATTATCCTTAAATGGTGTGGCTCATCTAGCGGAGTCCAAGAAGGCCTTGACACTTATTTGGACATCAACTTTTGTTTTAGAAAACCTTTATGATGACAATCAAGAATCCACTGAACTAGCGAATCTTCTTCTTCCTTTGTTAAGTATGGTTTTGGGCCTTTTTCAATTTTAGAGAACTTACTACTCAGCCGTAACTGAAGAGTAGCCCTCGGAGTAGCCGATAAGTATTCTTATGTGAAATGTATTCAAACAGTAATTGAAGTTGGAGGGATACATCTGTTTTTCATAACTGTATGATATACATTGATCTACATCAATGTTCAAGAGAATTTTCTATTCATTGGTTTTTCGTCACCAACAACAGACGTTTGCGGATCATGCGTTAAACTGAAGAATGCCATAGAAAAAGGTAATTCTAGGAAGAATCAAATGAAAGCCAATATATTCTTCAAGCTAATGAAAGAAGAGCACCCTGATAGCATAACTTTGTGCTTCGACCTGCAACAAGTGCATCCTTTACCTACAACTCTTATTCAGGACGCATTTTACAAACAACAAATCAGCATCTATGCATTTTGTTGTGCTGATATAATTGCCAGGTCTCCTGTCTTTTATACCTGGAATGAAACGGAAGCTAGTCGTGGAGCAAGAGAGATAGGATCAGCACTCTTCACTAATCTCTTGGTAACAATGTATCAAAAGTCATCTCTTCTGTGATGGGTGCGGTAGGCAAAATAAAAATCCCCAACATTCAGCACTGGATTTTCTCTATGGTTACATCTAGTAGGTGTAATACCATTATTAATATATTTAAGTGAATATCCATTAGAATGCAGTGTTCTTGTTAAATATTTATATTCATATGTCAAATTCGTTTTGCTCGATCAACTAAAGGTGTAATTACACCAGTTCTTTGACGTTGATGGTGGTTTGGTAATTGATAAAGGTATCTATCAGTGTGTATCAGCTTTCGTTAAACCTTAAAAGATAGTGAATTGTTAGTTTGAAATGTTAGTATGTCAAGAAATGGTAAATTAGTTTCCTTCTTCACTGGATGCTTGGGTGAATACCATTTATAAAAATTAAAAATCACCAAATATCAAATGTGTCATCTACATATCTATACCAAACTAAAGGTTTTTGGGTGCATTTTGTAACGCGAATGTTTTAAGCTTTTCCATGTGAAAATTAGCTACGATGAAATGGGATGACTTTGCCCAATTTTAAGCTTCAACTCGTTTTTTCTTTTATAAAATTTGATATCTTCTATCAGTGGCACTAATGTTGTTCTTTGCAAAAAAAAAAACAGATAATGTAAAAAAATATTAATATGTGGGTGGGCAAAAAAATTAGACAAAATGGGGCGACTTTTCCAACCTCATTTATTTTCATTGAGAGGGCAAATCCAGCCCATTTAAAAGTGTTTTTACATTTTTTTAACACAAAGCCAGTTATTAATAATTAAATTTTTGTTAATTTTTATTATGTAAAAAGAGTTATAGGCCATTATCACTGTTGTTTATTGAAAAAACAACTTAAAAATGAATGCTAGTGGTAGATTACAAAAATAAAAACTAAGTATGACACTTAAAAAAAATAAAAACACTTTTTTGTTTGTTATATAGAATAGTTCTTGAAGCCAACTCCAAAACTAATTCTTCCACGATGGCAGCTTAAAGGTGCGGGAAGAACACCAACGATCTGTTTAAAGTTTACATCAGAAATGTCAGGTTCTTCAGGAAAGACAAAAACCTTTTTGTATTTTGTTACAGAAAATTCTTTATTTCCTCCATATCTATAATTTTAACCACATAGTGCCTATAAAGTATATAGTCATCAATGATGAGTTTTTTTGCATTCACTTATTTTAAAACCTGGGAACCTTCCTGCACTGTATGAGTTGTCTTGTAGAGACATATTTACTTCATCTGAGTCGCTGCAGTACTATTTGCTGCAACCATCTATAGCTTCAGAACTTTTTGTAGGCACAGTTTCGTTGTCTTGCTTATTTTCAGGAAGTTGCAGATCAATTAGAGAAACAGATTTTGCCGCGAATATGTCAATTTTCTTTTGACGGCCTTTGCCATTAACCCCTTTTCTACAAACTTGCAAATAATTTAGAAGTGTATCCCTAACTGCTAATGGAGTTTCATCTTAATTTTGCAAAGGTACACCCGGTATTTTTTTAACACCTCTTGGCGATTGACTGAAACAATGCCACGAATCTTGAAACATGATTTGATGCTTTCAGCAGTATTCAAAAAGGAACAATACCTACAGAAAAAAATTTAGATTTGATCATATTTTTTTGTTTAATAAGTAATTGCGTTATTTAATAAAACAATTAATTTTTTCTTGAATTGTGTCGACGGTATAATTTTAGTTTCAAAATAAAATGGTGAGTCTGAAATAGTAATCTTTTTGCCAAAAAAAGTAGTAAGACATAACGTTTTTCTTTTGTTTTAAGTGGTGACTTCAACACATTCTACGCCACTGAATGGATGCAACTAACTGAAATTCACCGGTATAATTGCAATTAGTGAGACATTAAGGTATACAAAATTTCAATGTAACTTTCCTTCTGGTTTTTAAGAAATCTTAAAGTCTTCCAAAATGTTTGTCTTAAACACCCTGTATCTCGGTTATGAAGCATTTTCGGAAACGCATTTATAAGGCTTTTTGTCTTATTTTGGAACCTAGAATCTCCAGTTTTCGTTTGTCGGTAATTTTAAAACATCCTACATCTCAATGGGGGTGTAAGGTGTGATGGCTGTAATGGATACACCTACCCAACTGCCAACCTTACCTACACCTGGTGCACCCTGCTGGATTACAGACGAGGCTCTGACGAGCGAGACGAAACGGTATAACTTCCAACACAGCTTGAGTACCACATTTAAAGCGGAGGAGTAGATCTGTGATACGACGAATCTGTCGGAACGGACAACCCCAGAATTTAGAGCTAATATAAATCATGGCCGAGAGTCCACTGGGATAAGTAGACTATTAGTTGATGCCAACAGCCTCCTAAAGACGGTGGAAGAGCGAAATGAAGCCTGGGCACTTTATTTCCCTTTCACGGCGAAATCGGTTATAAAGTTGGATGAACTGATGAATAATGAACATTCATGGAGTAATGAGTACTTTAAAAGATGTTTTGCTGAGCAATTCAGCTAGCAACTAGCGCTACTGGGGTTCCGGGCTTAGTAGTGAGAAATGCGCGATCGGCCGTGCGAATGTAGGAAACCAGGCATCGTATGGAAATTCAGAGTCTGGAATAAACATAAACATTTGGAATACATTAAAGATTGGCACATGGAACGTGCGAGGACTAATGGAAACTAGAAAATTTGCAATTGTAGAAAGAGAAGCTAATGAATACCCTGTAGTCGGACTAAGGCGAAACGCATTGGAAGATTGTAGAACACTTCAGCACAAAGAACAGCATTATATATTATGCAAGATGCGAAAATGGGTCTAGGAACGTTGTGGCCTTAATGATAAACAGGAAACTAGCACACTGCGTAAAGGAATACACCCGACTGGAGGAACTACTGAACAACATACCGAGAGATCATAATGATAATTAGAGATTTTAATGCGAGAGTGAGAGAGGCAGAAGATCATGAACTCCACAGGGTCATAGGCCAATACGGCTTAGGTGAAATAAACGACAGAGGAGAACGCCTAATACTATTTGACATAGAAAACAACTTCTATATCTCCAACACGGGATTCTAGCAATACCCCATAAAACTGCACGTGGACCTCCCCGGGAGGCAAATATTAGAACCAAATAGATTACGTTCTCATTAATTCACGATGGCGAACTTCCATCAAAAACGTCAAGACATTCCCGGGCAAAGACTGCCACAGTGACCACCAATTTCTAGCAACCGAACTGCGTATGAAATTGAGTAAACGAAAACCTAGAAAACCAATGAAGAACTGATGGCACATCAAAACCAACGAACAGTAAAACAAACTGGCCAAGGAAAAGATCAATCACATTAGTACGCAAACAAAACAGCAAACTCCCTGTGGAATGAAACAAAACGGCATTGATAGACGCAGCGATACAAGTAAGAAAAGGCCTCAAACGACAATCAACCAAATCCTGGATTTCGGAAGAAACATGGAAACAAATAGAATCCGGAATAATCATA
This sequence comes from Vesta saturnalis, assembly GCA_036346205.1. Taxonomy (NCBI): domain Eukaryota; kingdom Metazoa; phylum Arthropoda; class Insecta; order Coleoptera; family Lampyridae; genus Vesta; species Vesta saturnalis. The sequence continues at coordinate 562,375 of JARFJB010001404.1, forward strand.
AAAACCAAAGGACTCAACAGCGACGACGAAAAAGAGCAATACAAGGAACAGAGCCCAGATGTAAAACAGCGCTACATGAAGGATAAGAATAACTACTTGAATGGAATATGTCAGGAAATTGAACTGCACTCTCATAAGAATGAAACGAGGGATGTGTTACTAAAATCATACAAATAACACGCTCTTTTACCCATAAATATGCAGCCATAAGATTGTAATAAGGAAAATTGTTTACAGACACCAAACAAATGAAAGATATATGGAAAACATATTGTGAAAAACTTCTGAGAAACGAAAACTGTACTGAATACCAACAGATGAAAATAGAATATGACGAAAATGTACCTGTTATTATAAGTGAAGGAGTAGGTAGTTGCTGCATTTAATAAACTGAAACATCATAAATGGCCGGGGTCAGACGGAATTGTATCTGAAATGGTAACAGCACTTAGAGACACATGATTAGACATCATCCATAAAATGTGTCAACGTATTTGGAAAAATAACACATGGCCAGATGACTGGACAAAATTCATCCATGAGAAGGAATCCAAAGATATCTACGAAAACTACCCCACAATAGCCCTCATATCACGCTCAAGCAAAGTGATGCCAAAGAATTCAATATCCCCACATATTTGTGCTTTATAGATTACAGCAAAGCATTACTGCGTCCGATGGCAAAACACGTGGCTAATTCTTGATGAGATGGCGATCGCACACCACTTAATCTCAATATTAAAGAACCCGTACGACAATAACGAAACATTTGTAAGGTTAGAAAGCGGCCTTTCACACCCTTTTCGTGTTCATCAAGGCGTAAGACAAAGATGTATATTAAGTTCCCTCCGTTTCAATATATATGGGGAATGGATCATGGGAAAAGCCCACGATTACTGGAATGGCAGAATAACGTTTAACGGCAGAAAGTTCAGTAATCTACGATATGCTGATGATACTACGCTTATAACTTCATCTGAGGAAGAACTAATTGAGGTATTTTAGAAAATTGAAAACACAAGTAAATAAGTGGGTTCGCAGATCAAGAAAAGCAAAACCAAAGTAAGGATAATGGATCGCCAGAATACTACGACTGACAAAAAGACCGTAAATAACATAAAAAATGTTGACACTTTCATATACCTAGGAGTACTAATATCTAATAGAGGTGGATCTAGCCAAGAAATCAGAAGAAGCAGCGCTCTAGCTAAGGAAGCCCGTGCCGAATGCTGAACACTTAAATAATCAGACAAAATGAAAATCGACGCATTCGAAATGCAGTGCTGGTGCAGAATTCTAAGGATTCCATGGACGGAAAGAAGAACGAACCTGTCAATTTTAGATCAGCTCAAAATTGAAAGACAACTACGCATCATAGTAGCAGAAAAAATATAAAAATTGTTGGGCCATTTAATAAAATGAGACGGCCTAAAAAGGCTTACCAATGAAGAAGGCGTACACGGCAAGAGGTCGCGCCGAAGCTCACCCACAAGGTACACAGACCCCATAACAAAGATAATTGGAAACAACCTAACTCAATCTATAAGAGAAGCAGAAAATAGAGACTTATGGAGGACCAGAACATGCAACATTTCATGCTGCTTGAAATCAAACACTCGACTAAGAAGAATATCTCAATAGCATCACGTTGTAAACGAACATAACAATGAGTTTAAATTATTTAAAGCATGCTTAGCTATCGCAGATTTCTTTGGTTGCCCTAATCTACAAAATCTCATATGTTCTATACGTCTTGTATCAAAGCTACGTTTTTTTGGTCGCAATGTATACTTTTCCTCAAGAACAAGTTAACTTACACACTCCGGAAAATGGTAATCGGTTTGAAACTTCTTTAGGTGCCTTAAATCTTCTTTAATTTTTCTTGTAGGTTTAAAACAGATCTAATGCCATAATTAATTAGAATTTTATCAATTCTGTCTGTAACAGTTATAACAGGAAGAAAATCAGTACCAACATTCAGCACCAGTTTTTCTCTATGGTTACGTCTAGCAGGTGTAATACCATTATTAATATATTTAAGTGAATATCCATTAGCTGGTAGTGGTAAATATTTATATTCATATGTCTAATGTTCAGGATTACAAATTGGTTTTGCTCGATCAACTAAAGGTATAATTACACCAGTTCTTTGACGTTGATGGTGGTTTGATAATTGATAAAGGTATTTATGAGTATGTATCGGCTTTCGGTAAACCTTAAAAGATAGTGAATTGATAGTTTGAGATGTTAGTATGTTAAGAAATTGTAAACTTCCATTAGTTTCCTTCTTCACTGGATGCTTGGGTGAATACCATTTATAAAAATTAGAAATTCATGAAGTGCTTCTTCTCCATATCACCAAATAACAAATGTGTCATCTACATATCTATACCAAACTAAAGGTTTTTTAGGTCCATTATGTAACGCGAATGTTTTAAGTTTTTCCATGTCAAAATTAGCTACGGTGAAATGGGATGACTCCAATTTTAAGCTTTAAATCGTTTTTCTTTCATAAAATTTGATATCTTCAGTGGCACTAATGTTGTTCTTTGCAAAAAAAAAATATTAATATGTGGATGGGCAAAATTAGTTCACAAAATCTTTTCCTACCTCATTTATTTTCATTGGGAGGACAAAGCCAGCCCATTTAAAAGTGTTTTTACATTTTTTTAACACAAATGCAGTTATTAATCATTAAATTTTTGTTCATTTTTATTATGTAAAAAGAGTTATAGGCCATTATCATTTTTGTTTATTGAAAAAACAATTTAAAAATGAATGGTAGTGGTAGATACTTATACCTACATTACAAAAATAAAAACTGAGTATGGCAATTAAAAAAAATAAAAACTCTTTTTTGTTTGTTATATAGAAGAAGCCAACTCCAAAACTAATTCTTCCAAGATGGCAGCTTAGAGGTGCGGGAAGAACACCAACGATCTGTTCAAAGTTTACATCAGAAACGTCAGGTTCTTCAGGAAAGACAAAAACCTTTTTGTATTTTGTTACAGAAAATTCTTTATTTCCATCATAAATATCTATAATTTTAACCACTTAGTGCCTATAAAGTATTTTCTTATTGGTGGCAAACTTTACAATAACATAGTCATCAATGATGAGGTTTTTTGCATTCACTTATTTTAAAACCTGAGAAACTTTCTGCACTGTATGAGCTGTCTTGTAGAGACATGTTTTACTTCATCAGAGTCGCTGCTGTACTATTTGAAATGTTTTTGCTGCAACCTGCTATAGCTTCAGTATTTTTTGTAGGCACATTTTCGATGGCTTGCTTATTTTCAGGAAGTTGCAGATCTATTAGAGAAACAGATTTTCCCGCGGAAATGTCAATTTTCTTTTGACGACCTTTGGCATTAAGGTGTTTATCCCCTTTTCTACAAACTTGCAAATAATTTTGAAGTGTATCTACTAATGGAGTTTCATCATGATTTTGCAAAGGTACACCTCTTGGCGATTGACTGAAACAATGCCACAAGTCTTGAAACCTGATTTTTTAGTAGTCCTTGGTTTTAACTCTTCAAGTAGTTTCTTTAACAGTCTAGGAAACACTGACTTTTTCAAGCTGACGCTGTGTGGTTTTTTCATTTTATAGTCCGTCTAAGGGCTGACAAAGATGAGTAGCATTGGCAGGATGAAACACAAATCTTATATCCATCTCTTGAAACCGTTGTATAACTTTTGTGCTGAGGTGCGAACTTAGATTATCTTTGCCCGCCATTTACAATTAGTTTTGCCCACTGCATTTTTAACGTTCAAAATTAAGCTTTTTGATCCTTACTATACCATTACTATCATCACTAATGTATTCTACTTCTGCTAAATACTTACCTTAATATGTCTTAGTTAACTGCTGGAGTCGGGTGCAGGTTTAAAACACATAAAATGTGCGTAAATAATTTACCTTATAGTGTAACACTGTATTTACCATTTGCAACTGGTTGCAAATGATCGAGGCACGGTTTGAGACGCGGCATACCCACAATTTAGCACAACAGAGGGCGCGATGAGTGCAACTAGTGACTAAGGCTGCATTCGACAATTTTTTGTGCATAATCGGGCAATGTTATCCCCCAACGCAAAATCACCCAATTTCGCGATATAACAGGATTAAAAGAGCTATCCATTACTACACCATCAAGCTGTTCATAGAATTTATTATTCCACTGAAAATAAGTCGTTATAAGATAGTGCTGATAAAGAATTGTGATACTTTGTAAGATTGTATGTAGGGGAACCATTTGTACTAACAATAGGCCTTAAAGGAACTATAGGTTTATGAATTTTTAGTAGACCATATAGTTTTGCTGAAAGAGCTTCAGAATTAGTCTCTTTTTTATTTCTTCAGGAATAGATTATAATTGAATAAGTTCTTAGTTTTCAAAAGAAATATTTTTGTAGGATCCTTTGGTAGTTCACGATAAGTCTATGGTTTCAACAGTTGTTCTACTTTAATGTTATAGTCGTTGATATACGTATTTAATATTTAACAATTACATTACCTTTACCCGATTGTAATATTGTATTTTCATTACAGATGAAATAAAGCATAGCACTGACATTACAGAAAAAACATACCCACATAAAATTAAAAAATACTGGTTTATTACATGATTTTTCAAATTTATTTAAAAGCTATAAAGTAATAGGTAATCTCCTTTATAGTGGCAATTTAAATTATTCAATCAAAATTAAGTTTAGAAGAAGTAAGACTACATTTTAATATAAGTGAAAATGTGATGCCATCTTGTGGCAAGGTATCCTAGCGTTGTAAAGTTTTGTAGCGCTTATTTCATGCGCCCATTAGGCATCAAACTAACTCCCCATTATGTAGCTTATCACTTCCGTTCGTTCGTCTACCAAAATCTTGGGCCGATTCTCTTCACAAGATGATGAAACAACGATTGTTCTTCTTTGGCAGTTGTCAGTCCTAAGGTCATGTTTCAAATTATCCTCAGATGTGTACAAAGTTGATGTTAGAAGCAAGATTTTAAATGTAAACTAGAATTCACTGTACTATTACTATTGAAATATAAATTATCTTTGTAGCGTTTAGGTTATTGATGTAACAACGTTAGCTTGCCTAATATCCCTAACTTCAAGTATTACATTATATTTTCTTTTTGGTAGTTTGATTGAAATAAATCTTTTTTTTCACATATTTACAAATTTTAATAACGTAAGAATAGAAATAAGTGAATACAAAGTTATACGTTTCGATAATATTCGTCTAGAAGAAATTATACGTGTCACTTTCCTTTTCTGGTTTTGCTACTTTGTAATTTAAGTGGAACTGGAAAAGATCACTTTTACATAATATATACATATCATTTATACTCTCCAAAATTATAATGAAGCGCGGTAATCACACGTCCTAATCCGTTCATTGGGGTTTTCAATTTTTATGTATAAGATTATATTTATAAATAGCACTTTTACTAAATTCCATTAACTGCAGTAAAACAATGGTCACATTTTCTCATATTAATTGAAATTTTAGAAAATGAATATTTTATTAACTCCTGAATATTTAAATGAAATCTCATGCATTACGTGTTGCAATTTAAATTCTTTGATGTATACCGCTAAATTAAATACATAAAAGATTATGTTTGTTTCATTCTGCTCGCTGTTACTTTGTTGTAATAACATTAATAAATGTTTATTTATTTATTTTTTTTTATTTATTTTTTTATTTTATTTATTAAAATCTTCTTTAGAACTACTCAAGTACATAGTAATTATGATTCTATCTATTAAAATGATTCCTATCTAATAACAAGTACAAGGACAACAATCCAATTTTGTTTTAATTCGTGAGTATTATGAAATATATTATTCCCTAAATTTAACTTAACTTTCTTAATGTTATTTATCACTTTGTAATCCCAGTCCTGTTTACATCCAATTTTACTGGGATGAAGACATTAGGTCTTAAATTCTTATGTTAGATTTAAATGAAATCATTATTCAGGTTTTTGATTATTGCACCCGAAAAAGAAATCAAGTCCACTCTCATTCCTTACCTCACAACTGCACCGCCTCCATAAATCACTGAGCTCTAAATATTTAGGTCTTGAACACTTGTGTTAAATTTGTATGTAATCGCTTTCAAATGTTATTAGTGCGTGCAACAATTTACACCCATGCATATGAACAAATTCACTCACGTACGCTCACACAACCACGCACACAGACACGCAATGTATGCACACAAACGCGCACCACACCTACACGCACAAAGACACGCAAGCGCATGTACCGCACACACGGGCAAGAATTACGTTTAATAATAATTGTAGTAAGTGTACGTTCACTATCAATACCAGATAATTTAGATGTTTGTATTATTATCGAATGTTTTATGAATTATATTGTTCTTTAAGCGACTATTTTTACACGCGATAACTAGTTAAAATTGTTCTATGGCGCAAAAATAGTAAAAAGGGATAGGTTATTAAAAGCCTTCCAATAGTCTAATAAAATCAAACATAATCAGGTTGTATTAGTGGTAAAGTGGTAAACTAAACGATGAAGTAGTTTTTTAATAGCGATAATATTACCTCTTTGCTTTTTGTTTTCAGTATGAGCAAGTCTGAGAAAATACAAGCATTTTCACAGTTGCGTGCTTTAAAAAGGAAGTCTACAGGTGAGGCACCGAAAACGAAACAGATCGAATATCTTGAAGACAATTTTTTTTTTGAGAAAATGCAAAAATAAGTCGATCTTTATATGAAAGGGGACATCTTTCGATCATATCCCCAACTGTCCTACATCCCTCCCGCCCCTCTGTCGCTATTATAAAATTTAAATAGTGAAGTATTAAGTGTGACACATCATTGAAAAGGCAATTTTATAAGGAATTTCGCTATATGACAGTTCATTATGTAACTTTTTATTTTGCTGCCATCTTGCGGGAACAAAAAATTTACCGTATTTCAAATAACAATACTTCATTTGAAAGCCAAATTCAACAATTTAATGCACAATTCATAATACAAATGAAAAAACTGGAAAAATGTACAGTGTATGAACATAAAAATTAAATTGGAAAACCTATTGTAACTCTAACTTCAATAATTAAAAACTAAATTAATTGACCATAGATGATCAAAGTGTTATCCATTAACTCCCATACATGAGTATAAATTATATTCGAAACGTTGTCTAACGTACATTTCTGTAGTTATTTGGGGACACTCGGTAAGAATACGTTCACTGGGTAGCATATATTTTACTTTTCAAATATCCCCATAAAAATAATCTAATAATCTAAGGGGGGTAAATCAGGAGATCGTGGGGGCCATTCAATAAATCCTCTTCGTCCAATCCAATGTCTAGGAATTCTGTCATTTAAGTACTGACGAATCGCTACATCAAAATGTGGAGGAGCTCCATCCCGTTAAAATGTTAGGTGATGTTCAAGGTATCGGTTACATTTTGTATTATGTCTGTTAACGTTGAATCAACGGTGACTTCGAGTATGTAATTGCAATTACATACCCCAGTTGAATTACCTAGTAAAAAATGGACCAACACCAAATATTCCAGCCCAAACGTTTAACTTTGCTAGGTATTGAGTATGTACTTCACGAAATACTGTCGGATTGAAATCTGACCAATACCGACAGTTATGTCGATTGACAGTCACGTTGAGATAAAAACTGTATTCATCCGAAAAATAAATGTTAAAAAGAAAATTTGGACCTTGTATAGCACGCTCACTTATGATTTCGCAAAATTGTAAGCGGCGATCAGAATCGTCTTCCTTAAGTTCTTGAACTAGATGAATTTTATAGGGATAGAATTTGTTGGCTTTCAAAATTTGCCCGACGCACAGTGGGGCAGAAATGCTCTAAAGTTGGCAAAATATACAAATATACGTCACTAGAGTGCGGCACTGCAAAATCTTGTCGAAGTTGACTAGAAGCCAAGCTGTTTGATAGTTCTTATTATTGTTTTTTATTTTAGTTTGTGGCATAATTTAGATTATGGAACCTATAAATTCAGGTATATAACTGTGTTTTCATAACTTTTATTTTGTTTAAAGTGTGTGATACAATTATGATATATTCTGAAAACAATTGAGTGTTTAGTTCTGTATCCAAGGAGATCGAGTTTCGAATTATTTATTTTCAAATACCTACAAGTTACAAGAATAAAATAACCATTACACATTTTGCTACTTTATCATATTTTTCGATATTAAAGATTTGCCGTTTCGTTTCTTGCTCTTAGTTTTGTGCACATCTTGAATTTAATGTTTTTATTTTAGGAACAAGTGCAAATAAAATGTTTGTATTCATAAAAGATTTAATAGAAATTACGAGACGTTCTGAAGCGAAAGGTTTTGAGCAACAATTTCAATTTATGCTAGAAGAGCTGAAGAAGCGGACAGATTGTGACGAGAGCACCGACATTAATTTAAAGGTTAAGATGAGGAAATTTAAATCGGAGTTTCGATCGAGATGGACAAACGCATGTAGGATCGATGAAAATTTTAAGAAAACAAATAAGAACTGGCTTGAAACGTCGCTTTCGTTTCCTCGCTTTACAAAACGTGTCTCAGAAAATAAACGTGGTCGACCATCAAATCCATTCGATTTGTGTTCCGAACGGACTAAAAGGTTAAAGTCGAAAGAGTTGTGTGGTTCCACTTCTGCATCTTTATTATCATATGCTAAGAGCGGAAGTACAAGCACAGGCCTCGAAAGTTTTAAACATTAAGCCCAGCACGAGCTAGCAAATATCGAGAGGCCTACAAGAAATCTCTGAATCCACAAATACAGCCTTTGTCAGGTGAAGATGCTCTTGCAGTTTTAATAGCGTGAACAGTATAATATAATAAGGAAAAATGCTCCAGAAAAGTTTTCTTCTTATAAAACTATACAAGCTACCAAAACGTGTCCTATCCTAAAGACATAACAGTGACTGAAGCTAGCGCTTCTGTTAAATTACAGGCTCTGTTAGATCATACCACAGAGCGATTATGCTTAACTTTAGAGTCCGTTATTGAACATCTTAAAACTGAAGAAGCGGATCAATTAACTCTATTTTCAAAATGGGGCTTTGACGGCTCTTCGGGACACAGTTCTTATAAGCAAGCATTCTACGACTCAGAAGCCAGCGATTCAGCTGTATTTATCACTTCGACTAACTTCTGGAAAAGCCATGATATGGCAAAACCCGCGCCGTGGATCAACTAGGTTCTGCAGACCTATCAAAATAGAATTCATAAAGGAATCCACCAATCTCGCTATTGCGAAAAAAAATAGAATCTACGTAAGAAGCCTTCGTGTCAGTAACGTTATAATTCAATCGAGGCAACTGAAAGTAAGTCACCATTTAATATTTGCTATGGTTGACGACAAAGTGTGCAACGCACTCACTGAAACAATGTTAACGATGAGATGCTTTATACGTAGTGCAACATCAAAACAATTTAACAACATTGACGAAATGATTTTTAGAAACTGAGAGTTTAGCATTCAGGCTTTCTGTTTTACATGGGTGGATTCGAATGTTCGAATGTCTTTTACATTTATCATACAAACTGCTTCTACAAAATGGCAAGCTCGTGACCATGCAGATAAGTTAATTGTAGCTCAAAATAAACCTCAAATACAAAAAGAATGTAAAGATCGTTGTGGTTTAATTGTTGATAAGCCTAAGCCGGGTTTTGGAGACACAAACGATGGCAACACTGCCAAGCGTTTTTTCCAAAATGCGGAACTTAGTGCTGCAATCACAGGCATAGATTTGGATGTGATAAAAAAAACTGCACATCATAATGGTTGTGGTAGCTAGTGTATTTGATAGGGCCCGTGAAGTTAGCAGAACATCATAAGCACAACGTCGAAATTAGACCCATTGGTTAGTGCCCCGTTTGTACCAGTTAGTGCCGTTGCAAGCTATTTGGCAAAACAAACAACTGCCAAAATACGGCCATTTTTTGAGGTTCTGCTAACTTCACACCTTGTCAACGGCAGAAACGTCGCAATTGGTTTGATAGGTTAGTACCACGTTTGTGCCGGTTAATGACGTTGCAAACTTTTTGGCAAAAAAACTACTGCCGAAATACCGTCATTTTTTGATGTCCTGCTAACTTCACACCTTGTCAACGGCACAAACGTTGCAATTGGATTGGTAGGTTAGCGCCACGTTTGTGCCGGTTAGTACCGTAGCAAACTTTTTGGTAAAAAAAAACTACTGCCGAAATACAGCCATTTTTTGATGTTCTGCTAACTTCACACCTTGTGAACGGCACAAACGTGGTAATTGGATCTATAGTTTAGTACTGCGTGTGTGCCGGTTAGTGCCGTTCCAAACTTTTTGCCAAAACAAACGACTGCTGAAGTAAGGCCATATTTTGGTGTTCTGCACAAATGCACAAACCTCGCATTGGGTCTATAGGTTAGTGCCTGGTTTAGTTCGGTTAGTGCCGTTGCTAACTTGTTGGCAAAAAACCACTGCCGAAATTTTGAGGTGATTTGTTGGTTTCATAACGCTTAAAACGTGAAAACGAATTGAAAATAGTAACATCTAATCTATATTAATAAAAATGAAACAGGAGTAGACTCGAGAAAAAAAATGGAAAAGGGTCCAACAAAGATTTGTCTAAAGATATAGTTTTAAATACAAATCCAAAGACGTAATTGAAACGGAAACCCCAAAGTATCTCATATTTTAAGGATAACGAAGGTTCGATTCAGTGTGGCCATTGTTACAACTGAGCTATCCCGACTTTGAAACCGGATAAATAGGTGAATTTTTCTGTTTTCCAATATCAATAATTTGCTAATGTGGCTATTGTGCACTTTCCTAAAAACAATTCTTAACCTCGTTTATAATTACTGTGCCAATGTACACTGTCATATTTCTTTGTTATAATTCATGCTTTTCATGGTAATTTCGAAAGATGGAAAAGTTTAAACTTTGTGTACTAAACGGCACAAACGCGGCAGTAACCTATCAACCAAATTGCGCCGTTTATGCCGTTAGTAAGATGAAGTTAGCAGAACACCAAAAATTACCGTATTTCGGCAGTCGTTCGTTTTGCCAAAAAGTGTGCAACAGCATTAACCGGCACAAACCCGGCACTAACCTACACACCCAGTTGCAACGTTTGTGCCGTTAGCTAGGTGTGAAGTTAGCAGGGTATCAAAAAATGGCGGTATTTCGGTAATAGTTTGTTTTGGCAAAAGTTTGCAACGGCACTAACCGGTACAAACACGGCACTAATCTATACACCCAATTTCGACGTTTGTGCCATTGACAAAGTGTGAAGTTAGGAAGACATTAAAAATGGTTGTTTTTCGACAGTAGTTTGTTTTGCCAAAAAGTTTGCGACAGCAGTAACCGGCACAAACGTGGCACTAACCTATCAACCCAATTGCGACGTTTGTGCCGTTGACAAGGTGTGAAGTTAGCAGGACATTAAAAAATGGCGGTATTTGTCTAAACGTTTGCAGCGGCACAAACGCGGCACTAACTTATAGAGCCAATTGACGTTTGTGCCGTTGACAAGGTGTGAAGTTAGCATAACAGCAAAAATGGCCGTGTTTCAGCAGTCGTTTGTTTTGCCAAAAAGTTTGCAACTGCACTAACTGGCACAAACGGAGCACTAACCTGTCAACCCAATTGCGACGTTTGTTCCGTTGACAAGGTGTGAAGTTAGCAGGACATTAAAAAATGGCGGTATTTGTCTAAACGTTTGCAACGGCACAAACGCGGCACTAACTTATAGAGCCAATTGACGTTTGTGCCGTTGACAAGGTGTGAAGTTAGCATAACAGCAAAAATGGCCGTGTTTCAGCAGTCGTTTGTTTTGCCAAAAAGTTTGCAACTGCACTAACTGGCACAAACGGAGCACTAACCTGTACACCCAATTGCGACGTTAGTGCCGTTGACACGGTGTGAAGTTAGCAGGACATCAAAAAATGGCGATATTTCGGCAGTAGTTGGTTTTGCTAAAAACTTTGCAACGGCACTAACTGGTACAAACACGGCACTAATCTATACGCCCAATTGCGACGTTTGTGCCATTGACAAGGTGTGAAGTTAGGAAGACATTAAAAAATGGTTGTTTTTCGACAGTAGTTTGTTTTGCCAAAAAGTTTGCGACAGCAGTAACCGGCACAAACGTGGCACTAACCTGTCAACCCAATTGCGACGTTTGTGCCGTTGACAAGGTGTGAAGTTAGCAGGACATTAAAAAATGGCGGTATTTGTCTAAACGTTTGCAACGGCATAAACGCGGCACTAACTTATAGAGCCAATTTGCAACTACACTAACTGGCACAAACGGAGCACTAACCTATACACCCAGTTGCGACGTTAGTGCCGTTGACACGGTGTGAAGTTAATAAATAAAAAGTTCAGCTCGAGTAGGATTTGAACCTACGACCTGTACTTTGCTCGAGTACGCTAATCAACTGCGCCATAGAGATTCAAGCCCCAATCGATGTAAACTTTGTCTTTATGTTTACATCGATTGGGGCTTATCTCGATGGCGCAGTTAGTATACAAATACAGGTAGGTTCAAATCTACTCGAGGTGAACTTTTATTTAGTATTTAATAAAATTAATAATAACTTTTAATTAAAAATTTACTTTTGAATTTATTCGTTCATAACAAAACTTACAATAAAAACGTTTTCAGTTTATTTTTTTTCTCTAATACTAAATAATAGACCCTAATAATTTATTTTAATTATAAATTTTGTATAGGTACAGTATGTTTTGATAAATTTTATAATAAATTATATAGTATAGTCGGTCTCCGCTCTTAATTAATCACCCTGTACTGCAAATATATGACGCAACAGTGTATAATGGTTTTTATTTATAGAAATAGTTTACATTCACAGATGCAAATAAATGATAAAATATTTTGTGCCTACTTTTTTAGCTTCTTGCCCCACTGTGCGACAGTATGTTGACTTATTCCAGATAATTCTGCAAGCTTTCTTTTACTAAGAGTTGGATCCATAGCAACTTGTCCTAAAACGGTTACCTCTACTGCTTCGTTTCATACTGGGTTTTCAGTGTGCCATTTTTTTTTTTTACAGATCCTGTTTGTCTAAATTTTGAAATTAGTTAAGGTGTTTGTTTGGGTGTCGCTTTTTTGCAATTGTACAGACAGTGTAGCACATTGGTTATTTTTCAAATAATCTTCAACCATTTCTACTCTCTCTGAATAGAATAAACCATTTTTATGTTTTACTCGTTAATAGACTTGAAGTACTAATGACAATAAATTGAAAAACAGATGTTAAGATTGAAGCGAAAACCTCTATTTTTATTTTAAGTTATTGCGGTGAATTAATTTAGTTTTTAATTATTGAAGTTAGAGTTATAATAGGTTTTTCAATTTAATTTTTATGTTCATACGCTGTACACTTTTCCAATTTTTTCATTTGTATTATGAATTGTGCAATAAATTGTTGAATTTGGCTTTCAAATGAAGTATCGTTATTTGAAATACAGAACACTTTTTGTGCCCGCAAGATGGCGGCAAAATAAAAAGTTGTATAATGAACTGTCACATAGCCAAATTCCTTATAAAATTACCTTTTCAATGACGTATCACACTTAGTATTTTTCCTATTTAAATTTTATAGGTAAAAGTGACAAAGGGGACGGGGGGGGGGGGGTGTAGGGCAGTTGGGGATATGATCGAAAGATGTCCCCATTGAAATAAAAATCGATCGATTTTTACATTTTCTCCAAAAACAATTTGTGTTCAAAATATTCGATCTGTTTCGTTTTCGGTGTCTCACCCTGTATGCATTGAAGAGGTATTATTACTTCACCAATATCTTTCGTTATGACTTTCTTAAAATAGAACCGTGCTATATTATTTATCTTATTACTATCGTAATAATCACAAATTGTTTTATCATATAAGGTATTAGCTTTCGCAGGTGAAAAATAATTATTTATTTAACTCATTGAGCGACGTCAATATTAAATGCAGATATATATCGATATTAAAATTTTCTGAACGGACCGCAAGTCTGTTTGGATCCTATTCAATTAAATAAAATTTGAGTCATTTTTCATTTTTTTATAGAATATATTAATTAAGTTCATTAATTCATTAAATATGCGCACAGCTGAAAGATACTATCACAGACTTTATTCAATTACATAATCCAAAATTCATAACTTGTAAATTTCATGTCAAATAATGAAGAATATAATTTCGGTTGGACCAGTAATTTTTAATCTTAAAATGCGTATGCAGATGTTTATGACGCAAGGCCTAATCTTTCATGGTTCGGGCTTGCATTTATTAAATTATTATTTTTATTAAATCTGAAACAAATATAAAATCGTCTGGCATATTTATAAAATTGTTTTATTTTTAGTTAATGTCTTTAGGAAAAATAATTTCATTTTAACTTCAATATTAATACTAACAGCAACATATAAAACAGATACACTTTTTTAATCCTGTTTAAGAGAATTTACATTATGTAATTAAAAATTATTATTAATTAATAATTTTTAATTACATATTTTTAAACATATTCGTTCATAACAAAAACTTATAATAATAAGAATTTACATTAATTTTTGAATAGGACATTTAATTAGTCTTATTCATTTAATTTCTAGGTTACTACAAATAATTTCCTTTTTAAAAGTGTTCAAGCAATACAAAAATTACATTCTTCATAATTGAATATATGAATATATAAACTTTCACGATTTACACTCATAATTACAAATACCAACTGCAGCTACCGTCGTCACTAGGAATGACAGATTTAAAATATAATTAAACACAACGTCAAACAAGCTTATAAAATCTGCAAACGCTAAGAACGAGTCTGCCGTAACAATTAGGTCCACGTACTTGAAAGCCTACTACTGAATATTATTCTATAAATTTCTTTGAGACTTGAATCAATTTTTAAAACTCCCATTCTTACTGACGACGGTAACTGTAATTGTTATCGAAAAAACATACAGATTGTGATGAGGAATTGCAAGTGATTCATTATCTGAAAGTATTAAATACAAATGGTAAATGTTATAACTTATCTCCATAACCTCTGTATTATTGAAATGCGCAATCGACTAAAAAATAATAATTTTAAATATTCACTGTAATTTAAATTTAAGTTTAAATAAACTCTCCAAGACATTCGACCTTTACCAATTTATTTTTTGTTACTTCATACGTTCTGCGCAATCCAAACTTTGATTAAGTACCTATGAACGTGTATTCTATAGACAGGAACGCGCACAATACGCAGAAAAATGTACCGCTTAACGTAGACGGAAGGGATGATGTTGCGAACGATACAAAAAAGTAGTCACTGATCCAAATCAAAATTTTGGGTTTATTAATTTTCCATTTAGGACAACGCGAACCTGAACCAGAACCTTCTGGTAAACACCTCGCTGTTTCTTTAAACACATCTTACCTTTCTTTAACAATCATACACCCAGATTTCATGCTTGAAAAAGGTCAATCGATAAATTAAAATTCCAAATTTTTAAATGAAACTAAATTTTATTTATCATAAAACAAATCAAGTAAATTCGACAATAGCATCTTAACAGTACCATTTACTGTAATAATAGATCATAGAGCGATAGCTTAGAAGTATTAAAATATAACAAAAAATACTTGTACAAATAATTGATGTATGACCATGATGTACATAGATGAAGTTAATTAA
Source organism: Vesta saturnalis (assembly GCA_036346205.1). Classification (NCBI taxonomy): domain Eukaryota; kingdom Metazoa; phylum Arthropoda; class Insecta; order Coleoptera; family Lampyridae; genus Vesta; species Vesta saturnalis. Next base: position 578,085 of record JARFJB010001404.1, read on the forward strand.
AAATAAGATTATGTACAAGGTGGGCAAATTAAGCGAGTTAAACGGCTGTATCTCAGTAAATCTGACAACAATGGGGAAAAATGTTTTATTATGAATGTGGCCATGAGAAAATACTGGAAATTATTTCGAAGTTCCGTATTTCACCGCTAGGGGGCGCAATTAAAAATTAAGTAATAAAATCCTAAATTTCTCCCAAAATTCCTGTATAAAAGATGCCTTTGCTTACATTGGTAAAAAGTCTAGACAATTCTACATAATTTTGGTTTAAGGTTCATTGGCGTACTGACCATAATAAGAGTGTAATCATTAAAATTGCTGTAAATTCTAAACCACTTATTCAATTTTATTAAAGTAAAGCTTGTTTTGAAGACAACTGTAGGTGTTTTAAATTGCCATTTTCACTGTTAGACAATAGTTCCTAATAAAAGTGCTAGTTGGCGCAATTTGTTATATCAGTTTTTTTCATTTTACTCCTAAAATTTAAACCACACGGTATATTTTTGACATCGTATTCGAAAAGTAGATTAAATTTGCAAGAAACACGTAAAGTTGATATCTTTGCTCGTTTTAAAGTTATAGCGAAATGAAGATTTAATTAACGAAGTTTGGTTGGGCCGAGTTGGATAAAGGTTGGTCCTATATTAAAGAGATAGTTATTGTTAACCGAATTAAGGACCAACAATGATTTTTAATGTCTGACCTTCGCTAGGAGGCGTTACGAATACAAAAATAAGGTTTTTTAAAATTTTAATTGCAATCAAAAAAGGAAATAAAATTTGCCATAAAAATGATACAAGATTTATTTTAATATTCTTGTTAGTTTTAGAGTTACAGCGAAATTGAAGTGTAATTTTAACGTGTTTCACCCTGTACAGTTCAAATAAAATCAAAAATACGATTTTAAACCCAAAAATATTAAGTATTTAATTCCTCTAAAAATGTTCAATTTGTCTTTCGTCATATTCCAAACAGTCTTCCAATCTTGTTCAGGTGTATAAAACTGCTGCTTCGATTTCCGCAGCTGGTAGTTGCCAAATTGCATGTCGGATTCTGTTTTCCATGTCAAATCTTGATATCAGTAGAGTTTGGAATACACTGTCCTTCAAGCGACCCCATAAGTAGAAGTCGAAGACGTCAAATCAGGTGACCTAGCCGTCCAAGGAAATAGGCTTCCCCTTCCTATCCAGCGTTTTGAAAATATTTGTTAATATTGTATCGCACGTTAAGGGAAAAATATGCCGGGCACCCGTCATCAATTGTAGATGCATGATTCGCTTAATCTCCAATGTTGCATCTTCTAACAAGACTGACAAGTCATTTGTTAAAAACTCTAAGAAGAGATTACCCGTTAGCGCACGATAAAAAAAATAAGCACCGATAAGTTTTGCCGCTTATAATGCCACACCACGCGTTTAACCTCTAGCGGCCTTGGTGCTGCACTTCTCGCATCCAGTATGGGTTTTCAGCAGACCATTAATGCAAATTATGCATGTTTACCCTATCATCATTATGAAAAGTAGCCTCGACGGTCCATAGAGTTTGTGATAAAAAATTCCTGTTTTCACAAATCATTCCTAACGTCCATATACAAAAATTTATTCTGTGATCAAAATCACCTTCGTTTAGGGCCTGGTGCAAAACTATATGGTAGGGGTGTAGTCTAAAATAAAAAGTAACGCGCATATAGTAAACTGTGTGTCTATTAAAACGATGTGCTAATGCAATTATTTACCTGTAGTCTTATGTTTCGAACAGTAGTTCGAGCTATTACCAAATCTAAAGATAACGCCCTAGTTCGAATAGGTCTATTAAATTCTATGTAAACTAAGACATTAATAATCTTCCTTCCTTCCAATGCGACGCCTCCTAAATCTAGGACGACCAAAACTACCAGTATCGCGTAGTCGCTGTACAAAGTGTGCAAAAATTCTTCTTCCATAATGATTGCGATCTGGATACTGGCCCGCATACTGTCTTTCAGCTATTGCTTCATTTTAAAAGCACTATAAGTATATCATATCAACGGCATCATCACTTTTTGAAAGGCATAGTAAAAAATATTCACAAACCAAATTGACAAGAATTAAACGTCTAATAAAAATTTGAGGTTTGTATACAATGTTATTTAAAAGTTTGTTTTTTGTTTTCTCGGCCTACTACTAAACATTGATTAGACATTCCAAGACAAAGCGCTAGATGGCGGTATTTATTGATTGAAGTAGTGATTAATTGAGTGGGTCTTATTTAAAAACATGTAAAATGTAATATTTGCTACCTACTGTGTAAAATTAATAAAATTAGTTTAAGGAAGGTAAAAAGTTTAAGGTAAGGGATTAATACACGGAAATCGAAGCAGCAAGTTTTGTACAGCCGAACAACAGTGAAAGACTGTTTGGAATGTGACGGAAGACAGTTTGAACATTTATAGAGACATTAAATACCTAATATTTTTGGGTTAAAAATCGGATTTTTATTTTATTTGAACTGTACAGTGTGAGCCACGTTACAATTAAACTTTAATTTCGCTACTCTAAAACTAACAATATTAAAATAAACCTTGTACCATTTTTATGACAAATTTAGTTACTTTTTGATTTTGATATAATAAATACCGACATCAGTGCAATTAAAATTTTAAAGAAAAAGCGCGAAAACCTTATTTTTGTATTCTTAACGTCCCTTAGCGACGGTGATAGACATTAAAAATCATTGTTGATTCGATTATCAACTATCTCTTTAATATGAGATCCAACGTTTATCCATCCCGGTTCACCAAAACCAAATTTCTTCAATTAACCCATTAACGCCCACAGTATTCGATTTCAAAAAATATAATTTTTTTCAGAAATTTATTGAAAATGTAAGTATATATGTCAAAAACAGAACTTATGAGATATATACATGTACTCAAATGAGTACGATGGGATCTACAGATTTTTTTTGTTCTACTGTGATACTTAGGAAATTAGTTTAAATGAAATTGTTTAAAACACTCTCGCTCAATACAAAGGGTTACTTTACATCTTTCACAACTCCATCGAGCTCGTTGGTGACACTGGACACATCTTAATTGTTTAATAATTTTTTGGGAAAATGTCTTCCTTCATCTTTCTTTACACAGGGCAAAATACTACCGCTCGGTCGTGATTTTGTAAAAACGGATTTAGTATAACAACGTAAATAATGTCGTGCAAGTACTCTTTGAAAATCAAGAAGACTACTATGTGGATCTTCTTTTGCCAGTTGATATAGTCTCCACGCGTTTACAACACTCATGTTTATAAAATAGGTGAAAAGCACCCACCACCATTTCTTTCCTCTAACGCCGATTCGGTAATTGTTAAGTGCCTAGTCATGCAAGTCCACACCACCCATGGACTAATTATAACTTTTAAATAAACCAGGTTGGGATATCTCCACTTTTGCTTTTGCTGTAGTCGACCAACGTTTTACCTGCGCCAACGGTTCCATTGAATCATAGTTTGTGCCCATTGTCACAACATTGTCCTTCCATAGTGTAAATAAGATACCTTTCTCTTTGCCATATTGATGTTCATAATAACCTCTTTCTCGTTTTTAAAATTGTTTGGGACTTGTAGGCATCTTTGGCCCTGCAGTAGATGTCAGCAGCATAACAATAACCACTGCCACTACATAATAACCAGTTCTTGTAGCCAAATCTAATTGGTTTGCTTTTTATAAATTGTTTACTGAAGTGTCGGCCAAAAAATTTAACCATGGATTCATCAACACATAAGTCTTCATGAAAAATACCCCACTGTTGGAAGTTTTGATTTAGCTGCGTTAGCAAAGGCCGAAGTTTCGCCATTTTGTCTTGTGGTGCTATGGTATTATCGACAAGGTGAATGTAACGTTTTATTTCTAAAAATCGATTCCTAGACATAGCCGAACATACAAACGGAACTGTTAAATCTTCGTCAAGGCTCCAATACATCCTTTCACTTGGGAGTTGATGATATCCTGCAAGTAATAGGACTCCAAAAAAATTTTATATCCGCTTTAGATACAAAGAAACTATGGTTGTTTTTTTGGGAAGAGTACAAATTGGTCTGAGTGAGTATATGTTCAAATATTTCATCAGTGAACAACTTTTCAAATATCTCAACTTCATTTAAGTTTGCAAGTTCGTGTTTTAGAAGTTCTAATCGATTTTTGCATCCTGTCGTTCCTACCATACTAATGTTTGTAGTAGCTGTTGTCCATTTGGGAGTATGTAATTTTTTTTTATTTGGCCCACTTTCCAATCTAAGTGACAAAGGCACATTATCATCTACGTCGCTTTCTTCATCTGATGAGTACCGAACTTCAATTTCTCCCACAACATCGTCAGGTAATTCAAAATGCTTATCTAAGATATCGTCTTCTTGAATGTCTTCTTCATCAGTTAAAATATCTTGGTCTGGAGGTATAATAACAATATCCACTCCAGGCTGAGAGGTAGAAGTACAAATATCTTCTAAAGCTGATGGTAGGCACCTATATCTCTTGCCATGGAAAGAACGATCATCAATAGCTTCGAAATCATTGTTGGAATTCATATCTGCAATAAAATTACAAAATATAAAAAACACCTATAGGTGCCCGTTGTACTCATTTGAGTACACTTAACTTTCATACAATACCCCGCATTCTTTATTTTTAAATTTAGATATTTACATACTTACACCTTTTATTTAACTCCTTTTGTTTCAATAAATATTATTTGATTGCCAAAATAACTTAATAATTAAAACTTACCATAAATTAATAAAATGATTGCACACCTTTAAAATATGGTACGTGTTCAGACATGAAACAACTAACGAAAATAAACAAAAGTTAAACTTCTATCAGATGATTTGATGTTTAGGGGTATTAGATTTCTTGAAAATTATGAAAAAGTTGCAACTATTATATAAAAGATGGCATTACTAAGCCACTTTAACTGCTGTACTCAAATAAGTACAATGGGCGTTACTGGGTTAAGGTGTTAAAGCAATCTTCGTTTCGCTATAACTTTAAAACGAGCGGATTTACGTTTTTCTTCCAAATTTAATCTACTTTTCGAATACGATGTCAAAAATATACAGTGTGATTTAAATTTTTGGAGTAAAATAAAAAAAAACTGATATAACAAATTACAATTTTAAATACCTACATTTGTCTTCCAAACAAGGTTTATTTTACTAAAATTGAATAAGTGGTTTAGAATATACAGCAATTTTAATGATTACACTTTCAATAGCTTCCCCCACTCTTATTATGGTCAGTACGCCAATGAACCTTAAACCAAAATTATTTAGAACTTTCTAACGATGTAAGCAAAGGTATATTATGTAGGAGTTTTGGGATAAATTTAGAACTTTATTATTTAATTTTTAATTGCGCCCCGTAGCAGTGAAATAAGGAACTTCAAAATAAATTCCAGCATTTTCTCATGGCCATTGTTGTCAGACTGACAAATCCTGAGATACAGCTGCTTACCTTGCTTATTTACACACCCGGTACACAAAAAAAAATACGCTTATAATTTTGTTAATGAATAGTGAACCTTGTCTCCTCTATCATCCTACTTCATTCCTGGTACGCCGTAGGTTAAGCTAGTACCAGGAGCCAAATTAAGAAAGAACAACAACAAAGATGATATTTTCAGTAAAAGTGACGAAGAGAAATCGCTGAAAATTATTTTTAAGTTCCTAACTCGGTTGCTAGATAGCTCAACACAAACATATATCTTTAAAAACCGTAATTTTCTCAGAAATATGCCTATTTAGTAATATCAAAGATATTATATAAAATTGCTAAACAGTAGTCAACGTGTCGAATAAGAAATAAATTTTCACTTGTAAAAGTGTTCGTTAAGTCATTTTGGTTTAACGGATTTTAACTGGATTCATTTTAATCGAAAGGGATTCAATTGCACTTGTCACCCACCGTTGGAGGGTGCTTTATGGCAAACGTTCAGATTTAGCTTATTTTCACAAACATTTCAAACGGAAAAATATATTATTTATAAGTCGATATAAAAGACTACAAAAAATTAAAGAAACGACGATAAATAATTTATTTGTTTGATTTTGAATATATTTACCCTAAATCTCCACGTACCCAAATATGTATGTCCTCTGATAGGAGCGATAAATGCAACAACGTAAATACAAAACAAAAAAATATACTATATTTAGACGAATCTGCAAATTAATGCAAAATTGGTTCAAAAACCTTTTCATAAACCCTCCATAAAATCTTATCATTTTAACTTGATAGATATGCAGTGCGTAAATAAAGAGTATTTGAGTTTCCAAGGAACTCAGTTGATTACTTAGAATTAAGATAGCAAATTGCTGTTTTCGCCGTTTTCCTTAATTTTTTTACTCTTTCATATCGGCTGATAAATAATAAAATTAGAAAAATCCGTGAGCTTGTCAAAAAACGCCCTTTAGCGCTCGGGGAAAAACAAAAGATTAATAGAGTGCATTTTAAGCCATTTTCTAAACTCGTTATAACCCATTAAACCAAAATTTACAGATATTAACCCTTTTCCCCACCCTTTATTTAACAAAACAATTTTTTTGCAGTTTTCCTTAGCGTATAACTAACTTATGTTTGATATACAGGGTGTCTCAGCGAGACCGTTCATTAGAAGTTTATAGGGTTGTGGCCAAAATAAAAACTTGAAACTTTAGAAGTTTTTGCATTTTTGGACCGGAACCATAATTTTGAATATTTTTTATTGAAACTATAACATGCCCATTTACTACGGTTTTTGAGGTAACAATTATTTTACGAAATCTTGACAGCTGTTTGACGTTTACAAAATGGACTATAACTCCTATTTGGATTGAGATAAGGAATTTATTTAAATGGAATACCCTATTTTTCGTTACGCAATCGAATTGGCGATAAGATTTGCTATAAAGTGATATGACATGTTATACCTGAATCAAACTGTTCTAGAGTTATTTCCAAAAAACGGAAATTTTAATTCCTTCGCCATTATTTCGATAATGCTATGGATGGTTGCTATGGATACGAGAAATAATTTTTCAAATATCAAGTTTTTAATGTTTATGACAGTACTTATCTCTTAAACGCCTTAATATTACTGCTAAAAATAAGTTTATACAAATGAAATTTTCGTTTCTTATCCTATTTACTTGTAAATAGTGACTTCGTTTATTCAACTGTGTGTCAAGTTAATAGACTTTACAATATCTCATTTTTATAAATGATGTAAAACTTTTTAACTAACTTTAATTTTTACAAATTTGAAATTTCTAAGCTAAATTTCTGTTACTGCTAAGATGAATTCCAACACAAGACAAATTTGTGACTTGGTTACATTAAAAATACAACATTGTGTATATTTAATTTCGTTGTCGGCATCTACCTGTTGTTTTTGTATATAACAGTAGTGGACATGACGCGTGGTTTTTGTTTTTTTAACAATTTTGCAATGCTTAAAATGTTTGTTTATTTTTGTGATGTAGTTTATAACTCTAACAATAGTTATTTGTATTACAAGGCCAAAAAATGTGTGTTTGCGAGTGGTAGTGGGAGTGGTAGTGATATACAAGATTTTTTGTGCCGACGTCAACAATTGTTATTAAAATCAATAAACAAAATTGTTGTACTTTTTAAAATTCCATACCTGTTGAAATTAAGTTGGAAATATTGATAACTAAATACTAAATGCAATTGCTAAATTATTCATTACTCGAATTTTGTAGGTACCTGACCAATTTGTTGACTTTATAATAATTTATAGGTGTAATATTTAGTTTATAAGGAACTGATACGCGGTAACGCGATTAGGCTTTGTGTTATGCCAAATGTCGAATATTCTATTAGTTCTGTCACTACAACGAATACCAACTGTAATTTAGTATTAGTTTTGCCAGGCCTAGGCCGGAAAACGCATAGTTTCTGGACGCATTTGCGATCTGCATATGCCCTATTACAGAACGATAGCACAAAAAGGATATTTGTTTAGTTGCTTTGGTGTTCGTATAATTTTTTTTGCATGGAACTTTTCGTGTTATGTTCACGCATAAATAAATAATAAAACAAAATTATTGTGTTATACCGACACTCCTAAACACAAGTAAATCTCAACAAGTATAAAAATAGTTATATATAGAGCTTGGGAAATATGCAAAATGCATATAAAGTGCATATAAGCATATTTTGACAAAATGTTATAAATGCACTTGCATTTATTAAAAGTGCATATTTCAAGCGATTTTCGGAATGAAATCAGAAAAAAATTTTAATTGTACTTATTTCTTTGTGAGCAGGTAAAGTAAGTAGATCCTACTAAGCGATAATCCGGTTGCCGCCTTAAAAGTAATATTATGGGTTGTTGCGGAGGCTTTATAAAGGAATTTTCCTAATTTGTGTATATTAAAATCGTCCTTGATTTTTATGAAGGGATTTCTAATTGATTTTAGGGAATAAAATCATTTACTGCCAGCCGCATTTAAATTTAAGGTTCGAAGAAAAAGCCAAAGTGCCAATAAATCTGTTCTTAAGAAGTGGGTTAATAGTAAAACCGATTATAAAATCATTGATGACAACCATATTTTTTGTATAGTTTGCAACAAAAAGGTAAGTCTTATTATGTCTAATTGTTTTACTTTTCAAAAATATTTTTTAAATTCCACATTTTCAATCAAAAAATTAAACTATGTAATAAAAGGTGAAATAAAAATTTTTATAATGAAAACTTACAATCCAAACATTTTAAAGTTCTAAACTTCAAAATTGTTTTTTCTAAATTACCAAATAATTAATAAATTAACTATTGAGATTCAAGAATTTTAATATGTACCTACATATTCAATTTTATTATTGAAAGTAAGCTTTTTAACTTTTTTACAATATTCTGTAACAAATAAATAAAGGTAGTATAATAAATGGTTATAATTTAAAATATAGTAATTATTATTTCTCGATGCACTCGTAATTAGTATAAAATGCCCATACCTACAATTCTAATTGTTATAATATCGTATGGTATTACCAATCCCAAAATTATGATTACGAAGATAAATACTACTATTTACAAAGGACGTTTACAGAACTAAATCAAGTGTAGCTATACAGACAATTGAAAACCAACAACCTGGTTTGGCACGACAACGTAGATGCCGACCCGAGTTTGTCCGACGAACGGGTATGGCTGATTAGCCCGCCGCCAAGCAGTCTACCAGCAACATCCCGATAACAACAGAAGATGATAAGACCAAATGAGACCCCCCCGTCATACGTCGCTCCGTTAGTGGAGGCCCCGCACGTCCAACGCCGCCCTCACAACGATCCAGCCAGGGATCCATCGACGAGGGCTTCAAGACCCACAAGAAACCCAAGAAGACACTAAATGTTTTCCCACCTATGTCGCCACCCACCGACAAAGTGTTCCAGGCCCTATAAGAGTTCACTGCAACTATGGAGCAGAAAACAACCTGAGAAGATACCAGGGAGAAAATTCCGCCGGTAATCCTTGGTCAGAAGGAGGACTGGGTCACTTTCTCCCGACCGACAATATATCCCCTTCACGAGAGCCAAGACATTCAACAGGGAAATCCGGATACAGCCTGCCTCACCCCAGGACCGCGGCAGGCCGATGAGGTATACAGATACGTGTGATACAACGTACCACACAGGCAAAGAGCGAGCGTTTCGCAGAACATTCTGAGGCCGACGTTACCTTAGAGCTAAGAGTACAAAACATTAAAGTACTTTCTGTTTTCAGGGTGAAACAGTATATATATATATATATATATATATATATATATATATATATATATGAGGCCGAGACCTCGCCCACCCACCCAAAGGCCATTCTATCCCCCGTCTAGCGAAACTGAGTCAAAGAAACCCATCCCAACTCCGCACTCCTAAAAATTAGCAGGGACATTGTGTCCTCTTTAATTTGCAATGTTTCTTTTCCCGTATTTTTATATTGACTATTTATTTTGATCTAATTATTATAGCTTTGTTGCCACATTCGTTACTGGTAACTGAATTAATGAGTAAGTGTTAGTGTACATTCATGCAACAATATTTGGGATATTGGGTATTTGGTATACGTGTATACGTACAGGATATTGGGACACGCGGGTGCATATAAATTGATGATTCCATTAGCGATTTAGTAATTCTAAACCAGGTACAGGCGGACGCGTATATTAAAAATTTTACTTTCCTAAAAGAGAGTTATGAGTTTGCGCAATCTGAACAGAAAGTATGTTAATAAAAAGATTAAAACAGTACAGTTATACAGATTAAAATTATGTAAGTAAAACTAGAGTATAAAACATTATGACGTATATATTTAAATCCTGTAAAAGGTAGTTAAATGAATGATAAATAATAAATAAATGCTGGACGGTTAAATATATATATATATATATATATATATATATATATATATATATATATATATAAAGTTCTGTAAATAAATAACTCCAAGAGGATATAAATAAACAAAAATAGAAGTATACGATAGTAAATAAAGATAGATATAATATATCACAATGCATGAAACGAGTGTATATTTATATATGTGCCGAACGTTTCCCTGAGCTGCGCTAAGTTTCCTCCACTAGTATGAATCCTGTCGCCAGTTCATTAAGAACATTTATAAAGGTTTTGTTTTTGGGGCATATTTGAAATGGAGTTTCGGAGTGGGGCGTGCCCGTTTTGTTACACAGTGTATTTATTTGAGATACTCTTTGTGGGTGATTGCACTTATATATACGTGTTCGGGGGAACTCTACGGGCCTGATTTTAAAGCCCGCGTAGTAATAGTTGAATGGGCCTTTGCGTCAGTACCCACACTGCTTCTTTTGATAGCGCAAATCACTCTAGGGAGACCTGTTTTACATGTTCATAAAGGAACCTGCCCTTTGTATTATTTGACCACACCTGCTGCCAGAGGGAAGTGTGTTTAATATGTTTAAAATGGGCTTTAGGGGTATAGATGTGCTCCTCAAAGGGAGAGTTTCGTAGTTTTTTACAACTTCGTCAGTCAGTATAGTTTTCTCATCCAACCCATGGTCTTTAACCCAAGATAGTGTTATTTGAACGTCTCTTTTCCTTAATTCTAACATTTTGTAGTATATTTACAGCGCGTATACATCGGTATGCTTATATTTATTTATTGATTTTAGGGCAGCTAAGAAGTCTGAAGATAAATCTATGTTGGTCGGTGAGACTACGTTCTCTCTGACCCACTTTACACCTAAATAGATTGCATGTAATTCAGCTGGTTGTGCTGTATATTCTGAGGGTAACGCAGAGCATTCCGTGGGTATTATATTGTCGTAATGTCACACTACAGCGGCCGAAGCCACCCTAGTCGGGCACGTACAGCTGTTTGCATATATCGTGATACCCATGTTTTATAGTACATTTAGGGTATTATCGTTTGATGTCTTACAATTACTCCTAAGGCTAGGGTGAGGTATTTTTTCTGGTGATATATGAATTTACTTTGTAACTATTGAGGGTTGTGAATAATTTATATTTTGACTTTGCTACCATCCATAGCGACGGGATCCCTGAAATTGCCTCGAGAGCTGCGTTTGCAATGGTTTTGTATGCTCTAGCAATGCTATAAGTTTATTTGATATTTTGCTAATCCTTTCTCTTGCACCTTTTACGTGGTTCATGTATAGAAATTTATTATCTAGTTTGACGCCAAGGTATTTGAGGGTATCTCCGTGGGGGTTGTGTTCATACTGTTTGTTTTGAGTACAGGAGGTCTGATTGTGCCTGAGGCCGGAATAAAAATGTACTCTATTTTATTAGCGGCGTATTCAGCTTTAACCGCATCAGCCCAGCCACACGTGGCTTCCCAAACAACATGTTATGCTTGTTCGATCTTTTTTTGTGGATGAATGAGATATAACTAATATTTGATCATCCCGAAACGCTTGTACGAAAGGTTGTTCGGGTATATTTCTATGGATTTCAGTACTGGAACAGCCAGAGGAGAGACAAGAGCCTTGCGGGTATCCTCTGTCTATGTGTTAATTCTGTGATCCTGTCTACCAAAAAGCTCTGAATTGTTTTAGTTAGAGTACTGGGTGCTTTTAGCCTTATTAATATCCTTGCTATGGCCGGATGCCACGCTAGATTAAAGGCATTGCGTAAATCGAGCGTAACTATCTCGCTATGCTGCCCTTTTCGTTTATTTTGCTTCATATGTTGTACTACCCTATGGTTCCCTAAAACCGTATTGGTCTTTGTCAAGGTGGCCATGTTTCTCTAGAAAGTAGTATAGTCGATTTATGCATAGCTTATCATATGTTTTACCCAATATAGGGAGTAGACTTATCGGTCGCCGGTCGGCCGTGTTTGGCTTTGGTAGCCACACAATTTTAGCCTCTAATGTATAGAATGCTATAAAATTTAACCACCAATCGTTGGTGTATTGTGTTAACCTTTTTATTATGACTTTAGTGAGCCCATCAAGGCCGGGTACTTTGCGTCCATCCCGTTTGTTTAGAACCTCATCTAGTTCTGACTTAGTGAAGGGAGGGTCGGATAAGTTACTCTTGTGTCGCTCATTAACACTTTCCCTAGCGATTTTGTATACGTCTGTGTCGTGTGTTGTGCGATCGTTAGGAAAATACTGTCTTGTCAGAGCAAGTTGTGCAGAGGTAGTCTAAGTTCCTGTCATACTGTGAAATATGGTCTTTTTGAGCTTACATTCATCTTCCCTTTTGCTAAAATTTTATATAGTATTCACCACGGGTTTTGTGTGCCATTATTCGTGAAATAATCTTTAAATGAGTTATTTTTCGCTTCCTTCAATTTGTTTTTATACTCATTGCGTTTATTTTTGTACACTTGCATTTTTTCACCTTTTACCGTCGGGTTTTGTTCTTTTTGGAAAGCCTTGCGCGCTTTCCTGACCTGCCCGCTTAGTTTGCTTAGCTCAAGGGACTACCAAGTCGATTTCTGTCTTTGGAATATCGGGACGTCGTAAAAGGCATACTCGTTTTACTTAGTTACACATGCATCCTGCGCCCACTCTGCCACCTTTTCGGCATCCTGGTCACTGTTGATTGCCTAAAATATGCGATTTAAAGTGCTTTTTGGCTAGCAGTTCGAGCTTTGACCAGTCCGACTTATGGTGTCTGAAGCACCTGGGCGCAGATTCTTGTATGAATTCTGTATGGACAAAGTAATAAGTTCGTGGTCGCTTGGAGTATCTACGTCGTGAACCTGCCAGTCTCTGACCTCGACGTCTCTGTGGAGAGATAAATCTGTCCACGAGACGCCGTTCACTGTTTAAAAAGTAGGTCTACTATATGGATTATTTGCTATTAGTAGATTGTGAGCGTTTATCATATCATATATTATTTTCCCCCTAGTGTTGTTTGTATTACCACCCCATGCGGGTGTTTTACATTACAATATCCGGCTACTATAAGCTTTTTATACTTATTTATAATCGTTTCAATTAGGTCTAATTCTATATCGCATACTCTAATGGGCTCGATGTATACATTTGTGATTATTATGTTTCCTGCAATGGTACAATATTAGCTTTTATTGTGGTTATGTTTTTATTTGAATGTTCGGTTAGTAGTATTTCTTGGATACCTTGGGACACCATAACAGGAGCTTTAGAGCCGTTGATTTCAAATTTTCCATAGTTTTTTAACGCACCTATATTCGGACTCGGCTCTCGTATTAAGAGGAAACTGCACGTGATTTTCTCTAACGTTTTGGCTAACTCAAGGGTGGCTGCTTTGCCCATAAGTAGGTTAATTTGGATAAACATGTTTAGTCTATCATTAGTATCCGCCTTTTCGGTGCTATAGTCCATAATCTGTTCTGTTAATTATTAATTTTAATCTCCTCTGGTACACCGGGCACCTACCGTCATAGGCCGCGTGGTTTGTGTCATTGTGCTTTAATTTTCTGTAATTTATGCAGTTAGTTAAGATCGAGTCACAGTCTGTGATTTCCCGCACATTTGCCGCAGGTGTCCAAGTTTTTGATACAGTTTACCTGCGTGTGCCCGTACCCGTTGCATTTAAAGCATCTAATTACAAACAGAGTCCTCTGTACCCTTTAGCTGCACTTGCATGGTGTGCGTAGGTTTTTTTGGGTCGTTTTTGGGTGTCTCCGCTAGTACTTTTTTCGCGGCCTGTGCATAAGAAATGGGGTGTTAATGGCTCGGGGTGTGCTGTGAAGGGGTGCGGGTTTATTATTTCAGAACTCATTAATCTGGGTTTAACGATCGGTAAATTACGGGTATTTTTTAGCACTGGTAGATCATTTGCTGCGACCTTTGGTTGCCTTCCTACACCATGTTGCTGAATGCGATCATCTCCTTGTTTATCTGGTCCAGATTATCCCTAACATTCGCTTGATCCGCTTGTGCAGCAAACGGCATATCTTGCGATACATTTTGAGTTTTGCGGATGATTTTATCTTCTGTGAGCGTGATTTGCTCCGATTTAGTTGCCGCCGATTTTTCTGCTAAGCTTTTAGGTGTGGGTAGTGATATATACGGAGGGGATCGCCCAAGTGAGGTCAGGATGAAACATAGAGGATACCCGATTCCCCTTGTGATGGTAGAACTACCAACGGAAGAGGGCAATAAGAAGAACCGGGAAGTTGAGTACGTCGTCCGCCTCCGAGTGACTGCAGAAGACTTGCGGAGAAAAATTAACATCGCCAGTGTCATCGGTGTCAGAGTTTTCGCCACGCATAACCTTGCTTCGGGGCGGCGGTATACTGTGTTGAGTACACCGGAGAACACCACTCCAGTCAATGCAAAAAACTCCGTACCAACCGGACCTAGTGCGTTGACTATGGTGGAAAACACCACCAAAGTTCCCTGGGGCTCCACAGCGGAAGAAGGCGGAAGCTCCACAGCGACAGAAGAGTGCACCGCTTTCTTCAACTCGAATCGACGTCAGTTACGGCCGAACGGCGGCAAGCGAAATTGAGAACGCAGCTCTCGCCGCTGTCGCTACCCCGCCTGAGGATTCCACTCCGTATTACCACTTCACGGAGGTCTCAATATGGAGAAGGTCCTACATGTCATTCGCAAGGTGAAATATATATATATATATATATATATATTCTTAAACTCCAAATTTTAATAAATTCTGTTGAAATTGAAAAAAGTGAAGACAAGAGATAAAAACCTTCGCTTAAGAAGGGTCTTACAAACATGTACTTTTCTTGCGGATGACAATGATAGTGCTATAAGTCAAAAAAATTTCCTTAAATTCTAGTAATAATAAGGTGGAGGGTGATTTAGATGCCTAATTCAATTTTTTAGATAACACGATAACTTGAATTGTACCACCTTTAAAACCTACTTATACACTGACCTATACCTTAATCTGTACAGGAATCTACAGTACTGTGTAGGTTATACGAAATTGATCCTAATGAACAATAACTGTAAATTCCTATTAAAATTTTTTGGACATAAAATAAAAATTTAATCTGAATACATGTTATGATGAATTGGAATAAATATTAAAACTATTTTCACTTATGGATCTACATTTACATAATTATTAAATCCTAAATTTATTGCATATCTACAAATATTTAGTTTTTAAGTGAACATAAAAATATTTAAAAACAGTTTTAGTAATGGATTTGAAATTCTCGCGCTATACATATGTATAACTCCAATATTGGAGTTAAGCATATTAATGCTAACTGTTTTCATTTGGTATTTAATTAATACAGATCCATAATTTCGCACATTGCATAACTTTTGTTTTATCTAGAACCTTGCAATATTTGGTAAAAATGTATGACTTATCGCACACGTGTTGTAATATTTAAAAAACGCACGCGCCTGCATATTTTAACTCGCAACATATTATGTAAGTATCGCGAAATACTAAGGAAATTTATCATTTACTACAAACGTTAATAATGCAATTTTTACACTCACATAAATTATTCATATTCAGAAAACGTCAGATTTGTTACTATTTATCGGTTGCTGTCATTCTGAAAAATGAGATTCAGCAGCTAATTAGAATTAAGGCTATTTACGTTATGATTAATAAAACAAAGTCGCCAAAAAAATGATTATAAATAAAATTGTGTACGCAATACGTGGAATAAATTGTAATCGCACTTGTGCAACTTAAATTTGGCCATTCGTTGTGCAGCGTTTCGGTACGTGAGATAAGTAATAATATTTCTATGCCACTTATAGCATAAATAACTATTAACGATTCTTTACTTATGCTAGTAATATCTACAATCATTTTTTGCAAATCAATGAAACAAATAACTAGGAAGCTTTGCATTATTTTGTTACAAAAAATTCATTTAAACATGAAATAAATAAGTGTGTCATTTATTTCAGTGTTTATTATTATCTAGATACCAAATAGTATAAATACATATATTTCAATTTTTTAATAATTTCGTTAGCACAATAATATAGAACATTTGTTGGTTAACTAATAGTTACCTTTTTCTCACTTGTTAAATAAGACAAGTGAATCTTCACCATATCATTATTGTGAATTTCATTCAACTTGTCACTGCAAAATTGTATGTTGATAACGTACATCAGTAAAAGAAGACCCACGTATAATTAATTATCAATCTAATCAGATTAAATATTGAACATCTTGGGGTTCTGCTTCGTGGGATCTCGAGCCTGAAGTAATAATTAAAGTGTACAGTTATTATTGATTTTGCAGTTTAAGTAAGGCAATGGTATTTTCCTGTTATGCTTTATTTATTAATGAAAGATTGAGCCACAAACAATATTTACAGCGCATTCTTCATTAAAGAAGAAAGTATATCTTTAATAGTTATAACATACTTATTTATATGACTTTTTTATTGGTTCCCTTGAAAATAATGTTTGCATATTCAAGCATGTCGGATTATTTTAATACTCTTAAATTTTTATATTTTTTTGACTCCTATTCAATGAATTATTAGAAAGATTAAAAGATGGATATGTAATTAGTGACATAAGTACGTGTTAGATCATTAAATATATAAGCTTCCGACGGCGCTCCTTATTATTGAAATATACACGTACATCAAAAATTGAATGTAAAGTATACATATATTGATATTTTTTTAAAGACCTCTCTCAATAAGTAATTTATATTTACACTTAAAAAATTACAAAAAATTACAGGATTATGTTAATTTAAATCTTATCTGGATTAATCCATAAATTACTATTGCTTGAAAGTTAATTACACTAAAATGGTAATTCCACTTAAAAAGTTTAAAAAGTGTGGGTTTGAAACTTCCGTCTACTCATGTAACTTATGTTATACTTCCGTACCGCATCGACACAGACGTAAAGTTAATAGACCTACTTATTATTAAACCCTCATCTACCTATACAAAGGTCGTGATGGAAAATCGTTTAACGACTATTTATAATGAATTATAACTTTACATACATATTTGGTAATCAATGAGGAGCATTGTACATTAAAAAAAATTATCTGGAATTTTGGCTACCAATAGTTTGAGTGTGTAACTATCAATTAAAAGCCATTTTATACTAACTTGTTGATACTCTCTACTTTATAGATTAAACCAGTACATTTTGTAATAGTTGTTTTAATTACATTTTCAGAGTAATGTAAATGGTAATGGTCGGTTAACAAGTAATTTTTAAAATGTTTACGACATTATTAATGTTAATAGCAATGGTACAGTTATATGTCAAACCCCTGTACACCTTTTGATTTATTCTTAATTCAGTACACAAAATATGGCTATTTTAATCGAATATATTCAACAATATAATTTTTTGTGCTTTCGTTCTGCAATAGGGCACTTGCAGATCGCAAATGCATCCGGAAACTACGCGTTTTCCGGCGTAGAGCGGCAAAAATTATACTAAGTTACAGTTGGTATTCGTGGTAGTGACAAAACTGATAGAATATTCGACATAATCGGCATTCGACATAACGCAAAGCCTAATCGCGTTACCGTGTACGTGTACTACGCATCGATTATGTCCGTATTTGTTCCTTATAAACTACAAATTACATCTATAAATTCGAGTGATGAATAATTTCGTAATTGTATTTTTTAGGTTATATTGTAAGTAAAGCTGATACTGATAGTTTTAACCTATAACCACATGGCAGAGAATTCCATCCTTGTGGCATTAGGCATAGATGACTGAAATCAAACAAGAATACAGGTATTATATAGGTATATTTCCTCACAATACTAATCGAGGCAGGCTCTGTGGTGCAAGATGTGCATGGTTTATTGGTTTTCGTATCATCAATTCGTCTCTACGACCAGCTGCACAAATTCCGATTATTAAAACCGTCTAGAAGTGAAAGTGTATAGTATAGTGTAAGGTTATTTTGACGCATCATGTATGTGCAGTATTTTGATAACGTATGTAACGTATTTTGAGTGCATCTGAAGTATGCGTAATGTAAGTTGGTGTAAATGATACGCCACTGGATTTTTAATGAAGCCTTAGTTATCGTATGAAGGAATATTTGAATGTTGTAGAAAGATTTTCGTGTTGAAAGCATTAAATTTTGTTGAGAAATAATGTTTTGAATAAATTTTATTGATACGGCACTGGTAAAACAACTGGTCTTTTTGTTACTGTGTATGAAGGAATTTGAACTAAAGAAATGATTGTAGACGTACGAATGAGTGAGTTTGTGGTATATTGAAATTGTATTAATATGCAGTAAGGAATATGGATGCATATTTTTGATTGTGAATTTTTGGTAATGTTGTGCAAAATTGGTAAATTGAATGCGTATGTGTATGTAAAGGGACATTAGAATGGGATGATTTCGCGAAAATGACGCGGAAATAAAATTCGCGCACATGCAAGATATGTATGAAAAGACGAAGGACGACCTGGTGAATATACTGAATGAATGTGGTGATGATAGAGGATTTACTCGAATAGATTTTATTATTTTTCACGTAAAATAAAAATGGCGGCGGGTGTTGTACAGGGTAGCGTGGTTGAGTCCATGTTAGACATTGTGACGCGATGTAGACGCAGTGAAGACGCGGTTATGATAGGTAGATTTTGAATTTAGCGCGAGATGCATTTGGAAAGGTGGGTTAAAGGCATATAAGGGAGTGCCCGTCTTGAGATAAGGGCGAAGCTGACGAGAGTAGATGTCGCGCGCGCTGAGTTATGATTAACGCTTAGAATGTGTTAGTGCGGGAGTTCTGTTTATGAAAATCGTAACGTGTGCAGCGTATAAGTAGAACGACTGCAATAACCCTTAGCGGGATTGATAATAAGTAGACATTCATAAATAAACCAAGAAGTAAATTGAGGGTTGAAGAAAAAACTATTTTATATGATTTTTCTTCAATAAATTAAAAGTGCTTATACAGATCTGAAAATTAAGCAAGTATTTTGTTAAAAGTGTTTAGTACAGCGCGTGACATTACAAAAGTTTTATAAGCTTAAGGTAACCACTTAAGTTAATGGACCGAAAATTGTAGAAGTGGTGGTTTTATGAACGTTCGAAGTATATTCGTACAATCGTCACCAAATACAATTCGATTGTATAAAAAAGCAAGTAAGAAATTCGATATCCAAAGGGGAAGCAAACATAACCTTTGTGTTAAACGTGTATGTAGTGAAGAACTAACATCTATACATAAATACGACGTTATGCTAAATTAAAGAAAAACAAAAGGACCAGGAAGAGACGTGAATGAAGAATTGTTCGCAGGTGCGTTAAAGGAATACGGTTGTTGTCTATGTACCCAAAGTGCTGGTCAATTTAATGGCCGTTAGCAAATAAAGGATTACGTCTCACCGATTAAATGGACTACACCTTATACCGGCAGAAAACGGATTGAATGACCTTTATTGTAAGAATTAGCTACAAGACGTATTGACGAATACAAGCACGATCACCTTTTTAAGATAATTTTCTTTCTTTGCTTTGACGATTATTCATTTAAGTAAAAATAAAAAAAGGTGATCGAGCTGTATTGATATTTTTGTGTATGTTTAGTTCTAAGATTTGGGGATTCTTTTAATTAGGGCTATTTGGTGGTTTCAACCACGGTTGTGTAAATATTTATCCACAATATATGTACAGAATGTTTAAATTATTTCGTTGTTTATTTGTGTTATTGACTGGACTGGTTACATATTTTTGATAATTGAAAGTAATCTTTACCTTATTTTATTTTGCAGATTAAGGATCGGTCTGACATCTTGTATTGGCCAGATCGTTTACAGAATTTCACAAAAAATTTGGAAAGTGAAGCAGAACATTAGTAACAAAATACTCAATTTTGATTTAGTATTTCCATAAAGCAGTACGTTTATATTTGAAGTGACAAAGCATAAATATATTTATGAATGTCTAACTACGATCACTAAAGTTGGTATTTTAATAAAATATAAAGAGATCATTAATGAGGAAAGCACTAATTATTCTAACGTTGAGTTATTTAGCAATTAAGGTTTCATTGAGATAACAAATATTATTAAATCGTTCCGTTTATTCATTTTGTATTAGATGTGTTTCTAAATTGCGCATTGACTATTTTAAAGTTCATTCACCGTTGCAGATTCAAATTGGTAGATATACGAGGGACATTTTAAAAACTACATAAGGTAACGTTTTATTTTTGAAATGAGTTTCCATTTATACAGGGTGTATTCAGTGAGTTATAACGACCCATGTATCACTAAATTTTCTGAAGTTTTGAGTTGTTTGGTTTGGAAGTGTTTGACTTTAAGAAGTTAGTATATGAGTTTACTGAGTAGGATTCAATCCTGTTTTCCACGATCAAACAAGATTAATTCACCATCTCGCCTAAAACGATTTATTTTAGCAAAGTTTAAGATTGTGGTGGCGCCAAGACACATCTTTCTCGTACTGATCTGTATAAGTAGTGAATTTATGGTAAGTCTAAGGTATTTGAGCTGGTTATTCAATCCTTTTGCTCCTTATCTCGACCCCGCCCATTTCCACTATAGCTGGCTTGGCAACCCGCTTGCTAATATAAGCATACGCGACGCCTAGTGCGGATTGGACGTGTAACAGTAGGTTAAGTTAGATTAAGATTAGGTTAAGTTAGATTAAGATTAGCTTAAGTTAGATTAAGATTAGGTTAAGGTAGATTAAGCTAGAATTAAGGAATTACGTTTACTTTAATCATTATGTACTCCTCATATCGAGCTTCGTGAAGAAATGTTTCAATTTCTTCAATTTCTAGCACTTTATTTTGTATACTTTTCAATGTTAACATTGTGCTTGATATTCACTGTAGATTTTACCAGCGAATAACAAAACCCCAAAGTTGACGATTTTAAACTTCTTGATTTTTAAAATACTTATGTTTTTGAGTTTTTTAATAGTGGATTTTAAATTATACAATCTAAACGTTTCAATAACACTTACAGTTATCTTCGTGATTAGTAATATCTATTAAAATTGTTTACAACATCTTTAACAATTTTAATAGATATTACTACTGACGAAGATAACTGTAAGTGTTATCGAAACGTTTAGATTATATAATTTAAAATACACCATTAAAAAACCCAAAAAAGATAAATATTTTATTATGTGTGATAATGGTGAAAGTTTACATTTTCTTCCACAGATTTTTTGAAAGAAAAAATTTGAAACTTTCAAATGGTTACTGTCAGTTGTCAGAATTGCCAACTTAATTTCAACGGGTATGAAATTTTAAAAAGCACAACAATTCTGTTTATTGGTTTTAATAACAATTCTTATCGTCGGCACAAAAAATCTTGTGTATCACTCTGCCATAAAATGGTTTGCGAGTACTCATAAATTTGCAAAGTTTACTCATACTCGCAAACACCCATTTTCTGGCCTTGTAATACAAATAACTATTTTATCGCAATGTAGACGTTCACTACATAATTACAAATACCTATTTTTTTAGGTTTAAGATAAATTATACAAAATCTATACGTTTCGATAGCAAGTACATTTATCGTCGTCAGTAGTAATACAGAATTAAAAAATTTAATTAGTATCAAACCAAGTTGATAAAATATGAAAACAATAAAAAAAAATGTATTTGTACAACACCTTCTAACGGACGAAGGCTAACAATGAAAAATTCCACAATCAAAAAACAAATTGCAAACTTGTAAAAAACTTTAATTTAAAAATGGTAAAATATTTCACAACTAAAAATGATTTTCGTTACTGCTTAAAGACTGTAGTTATTGTACATCGAAAGCAGGATGTGTACTTTTAATCTTTTAACTGTACATCTTAGATCATTGCAATGCTGTGAGGAATAAACGTATAATTGGTGAAGGTTTTACTTCAAGGTTTAAAATTATCACTGCAAAAAACCTGGACATACCAAAAGTTAAAATCAAAATTAAGATTTATTTCTGCATTTTCTTAATTACAAGATCCCAAAGTCTTTTTAATCATTTAATTTTCTTTTTGTCTATTGAAGTTATTTGGATGTTTAAATATCTCAATAGCTTCTCGTAATGTAAGCAAACATAATAATGAGTTTACCTTGTTAATATTTCCATATTATCAATTTTAATGTCATGATTTAAATTATTTAAAGCACGATCAGCTACTAAGACTTGTATGGTTTAGTGAATTTACAAAATCTTATACGTTAATTACGCTCAGTATCAAAGTTGCGTTTTGTGCTTCCAATTCATACTTTCCCACAAGAAGAAGACAATTTATACACTCCAAAAGCTAACAGAAACATGTTTTGGTGAATTTAAATATTCTTTGACTGATATACCTAACAGGTTTAATTACATTATTTATTTTTTAAAGGAATTATCAAATTCATCTTTCAAAAATTGAAAATTGCAAATTTGTTTAGCCCGATCCACTAAAGATTTAATTACACTAACTTTTGTAATGGATGATGTATAGATAAAAATGGTAAACGTTCAGTTTCGTTTTCCATGGTAATGAATCAGTTAGTGCTGCTTCTCCATGTCTCCAAATCGGAAATAATATTAACGTACCTATACATAAGAAACGGAACGTCAACGAATACTATCTCAGTCGACACTGAACAGCAAGTCGTCACAACAGAGATACTGTTCTACAACCATAACAATTTGTAATACATATTTCCCTGTGTTTTACTGGAACTGAAATGAGCTACACAAAATAACAGACCAACATCCACGACCGTATTTATTCTTAGGCGACTTCAACGCTCATTCTACCCTCTGGGAATCTACCCATAGAGATAGATCCACGTGGTAAAATTGAAACTAAAGGTATAGTTCTACTAAATACAGGAAAACCAACACATATTCAAGCTAAGTCAAACAATTATACATCAATAGACTTAACCCTAGCACTAAACCTTGTTTGAAAGAGTCTTGGCGATTATTACAATAGCGACCACTGCCCACTTCTTATATCAACAGGGTTTAAAAAACGGGAATATTCTATAAAAAAAATAATAGTAATAATAACAAAAAATAATAATAATAATAAAATACTTATCTTTTTGGGTTTTTAATGGTGTATTTTAAATTATACAATTTAAACGTTTCGATAACACTTACAGTTATCTTCGTCAGTATAATATCTATTAAAATTGTTAAAGATTTGTAAACAATTCTGTCAAAGTTAAAAAATACACCATTAAAAAACCCAACAAAGATAAGTATTTTATTATGTGTGATAATGGTGAAAGTTTACATTTTCATATTACAGTCCGTTTTATTTTACATAATGACTATTCTAACACAAGAGTACATTAATTTAGTATTTCAACATCTATATCGCAATATATTTATAGTACTTAATAACTTATTCTTTAATTATATTTTTGTTACATTACAACTGGTTTTTACAGTTTTATACACACACACGCACACGCACACGCACACGCACAGCACACAGCAACGCACACGCACACGCACGCACACGCCACGCCACCCACACGCAGCACACGCACACGCACACGCACACGCACACAGCACACGCAGACGCACAGCACGCACGCACACCACACGACCAGCACGCACACGCACACCACACCACACACACCACACCACACACCACACCACACACACTCACACACACACACACACCACCACACACACACACACACCACTCACACACACACACTCACCACTCACACTCACACCACACACACACACACACACACACACACACACACACACACACACACACACACACACACACACAGTGCTGTGACTGTCTTGTACTACTACTCTAGTGTCTGTTCTGTGTCTGTGTCGTGCTGTCTGTGTCGTCGTGTCTGTGTCTGTGCTGCTTCTCTCTCGCTGTCAGCTGTCCTGTCGTCTTGTCCTCGTCTGTCGTGTCTGTGTCTGTGTCTGTGTCTGTGTCTGTGTCTTGTCGTGTCGTCTGTGTCTGTGCTGTGTCTGTCTGTGTCGTGTCTGTCTTGTCTGTCTGTCTGTCTGTCTGTGTCTGTGTCTGTCTGTGTCTGTGTCTGTGTCTGTGCTGTGCTGTCTGTGTCTGTGTCTGTGTCTGTGTCTGTCTGTGTCTGTGTCTGTCTGTCTCTAGTGTCTGTGTCTGCGTCTGCGTCTGTCGTCTGCGTCTGCTGGTCTGCGTCTGCGTCTGCGTCTGCGTCTGCGTCTGCGTCTGCGTCTGCGTCTGCGTCTGCGTCTGCGTCTGCGTCTGCGTCTGCGTCTGCGTCTGCGTCTGCGTCTGCGTCTGCGTCTGCGTCTGCGTCTGCGTCTGCGTCTGCGTCTGCATCTGCGTCTGCGCCTTCGTCTGCTGCTGTGTCTGCGTCTTGTCTGTGACTGGTCTGTGTATATCGGTGTGTCTTTTTCTGTGTCTATGTCTGTGGCTATCTGTACGGTAATAAATATACGATTTAAAAAACATCATCACCTTGTGGTAAATGTATTCACAACTTGTTTTAATGCACTTTTATGTAAGTGATTCTTAATCTGAAACTAAGCCTTAAGAATAAATTTAATTAATTGAAGAATCTGAGGTAATATAAAAGGTTAAGTTAATATAGCCATGGTTTCTATATTTCATAAATGATAATTAGCTGCCATTTGCATTAATGTGTTTAATTTATATAGAAAATCTTGTAAGGTAGGTTTAATAATATTAATTCCTTTTCCCATTAAAAAAAATTCAAGGGTATATTCTTTTAATTTTTAAATTGCATAGATGTAAAATACAAGACTTGCTTTTTTTTGTACATTTAATATGAGTAAGTAGCAATAAATTAGAGATAGCTGTTCTGGGACTGATAGACTCTTTTTCGTATGTATTCGCTAATGATAGATAACCTACACATGCGCAGGAAAGTTATGTTGGCTACATCCGAATTTTTTAAATCTGCATTAGTAAAGCCCCTTTTGAGCGGAGCACCTATTTTTGCCCATTATCCTTGTCAATGTTATTTCAACCGGTGACCATATCACTGAACCGCATAGCTTCCGACAATCTTTTAAAACCCGCGACGTTGTATTACTTTCGGAATACACCGCTTAATGTACGTTACGAATCGCTAAAATCTTGACCAACCATCTTACCCACTTTGGGACATAATGATCACTTTTTTCGTACACGAAGGAAATAGTCACGGATGGCCATCATATGACATTCTAGAAGCACGTGTTGTAGAATAATAAGATTACACTATCGTTTATAATTCAACAATATTTACCGCTTAATTACAGGTTAAAAATAACGTATGCACAAGCAATCCATAGCATGTTATCTCGAGGGTAACCAAGGTACAGACCTTAAGGCGAGATCCTAGAAAGTGCTATAGTGGCCCTAATTCAAGTCCATTAATTAACATTGTAACCATTATTTCATTATTTTACCCATAATCCATACCACAACTTGTTTCCTACTTTTTTTTTAATAACTGTGGACCTGAACAGGCTAAATTTGGCCTATCTTACTTCCGTAATCCTTATCCCGTTTTATTTGCTTCTGTGCGCTTATAAGACACTTTTATTTTAGGCCTTTGAATAACTTTTCTTTGTGTATAATTGAGTATTTCCAAAACTATACCACAAACTTTTGAACCATTTAAAATTTATTACCGTTATTAATATTATTTCAGTCATAAACAGGTTCCTATCCTTTTTTCCGTAACTACCAATATTGGGTTACGAGTGCTATAAATTCCGATTGTTGTACATGCAGTTGTGTTTGCGAGTGAGAGTTCTCTCTAGCCCCTTTGTAGAAAATCTCATACAATAGTTTGTAAAATGCTAGAAGGCCCTTTGATACCGACACCCAGCCTAATAAAGCACGTCCAGCTCAATTCTATTTTTACTCTCAATTATTATTCTTCTTCACCATTTTACTTTAAGCTCCACATGTCCGTATTCATATCCATTCGTCTCATTCAGCATCAACGTTAAATCAGGGTAGTAATTATAGCGCCCTAAATCAAACCGTGAAAGACTTTAATAAACACGTGGATCCACATTAATTTTATTACTTTCAAATATCACTATAAAATATTAATCCACCCCGCCATTATCTTCCAGTGATATGGCTTTTCCAGCCACAGTTAACACAAATTTGCTAAATTTAATTATCACCATCCTATAACTTTCAACAACAATTAGAAATCTATAATTTAATATGTCAGTAATACCCAATCAAAGAGCACCTTTAAGCTTTACCATGATATTGATAAATAATCTTTATTTAATTTCGCAAAGCACGGAATAAATCTAGTCTAGCTTTCCTTAACCACAAGACACAGGTGCTACTGTTTTTTATACAAATATCATACACTAATTCATCAGAATAGACATCCGAAATCTATTATTATTTCACAGAATCCCTGGTTAACTTTGATTATAGATATTTATGAATTATTCGATTTTAATTATCGCACCCTTTATTGAACCTAGCATTACACTACTGCACTGCGCACCTATTTTAACCCTCGGAAAAGAAGTGATCGTTTTAACCCCGTATTTCATAAATAAAATGCATTACACATTCGCTTTTAATAAACAGTAATTATCCAGCTGATAACCACAATCGCCATCAACCTGAAATTGGACCCAACAATTTCAGATGCAAGAATAATTTTTTTTGCGTCCCAATTTAAATATTGTCCGATCATGCCGGAAAGGAAAGTGTTAGCTAGCCCAGGTGATATCCCAAATAATATTTTAAATTGTATTAATGCCATAAAACAAGTTAAGAAATGTAATTAATCTATTTGTGTGAAAAAATAAATTAACTCTTAATGCAGTTGCTGACGTATAGGCAACTTACCTACCACGCGTGAGTGTAAAAAAACCTATACCCATTTATACAAGTTGTTCGAAAATTGCTTGGCCATATTGCTATGGGCGATTGCTTGTCATAAAATTTGAAGAAAAGTTGCTATAAACGGAAGTCCGAAAATGATACTTTATGAGATACAGTGTTTTAAAGTACATTTCCGAAATCAATTTAAGTATTTTTCATTTCTTAGGATCCGTTAAAGATATTGAATTGAAATTTTAAACGTAAACATAAAACTCGGAAGGTTGCCATTTTAACATTTGTTGTAGTGTACCTTGTATTAGGGTATTGCAAATCCTATTATAGCCAAATTTGAATTGCGCTGGACATAGTGCACGACACTGCCCGAGTTTATGTTTAAAATTTCAATTCTTTAACGGTTCCTAAGAAATGAAAAATAAATAGATTTCGGAAATTTACTTTAACACACTGTATCTCGAAAAGTGTACATTTTAGGACTTTCTTCAAATTTTATAACGAGGAATATGGTCATGCAATTTTCGAATAGCCTGTATAACGTTTTATGTCGACTAATGGTCTAGCCATCCATAAAAAGAGATTTTAAGTGCTGCAACCAAAATGGCAGTTACAGCTCATGAAACAAATACTTTTTTATCAGGAATAAATCAATTATATTGAATTTTGGAGTTAATTTTGTGCCCAACTATACCTTGCCTTTCATATACTTTTAAATCATGTTCTGATAGAATTTTTTCATAGCACCTTTTACTAGTTGGGAAGAAGTACCAAATAATCCTTTGAGAATATATAGTACCAAAAAAATGTGCAATGTTGAAAACCTCACGAATGTTTTGGGAGATAGAATGTTGCCTTGTGTTATTGGCTAGTTTTTGCATTTGCCAAATTTTCTGTTGCTTATAATCGATAAACCCGTCTCTTAAGTCTTATATACCTATTCGAGTATTTTTACTGCTTCCTCATTTGTGTTAAAGAATTTTCGTTTTCATTTGACTACGGTTCCGAGCGTAAGGAATTAATTGGGAAATTAATTACAGGAAGGTGTAAGAATTGTAGAATCCCTTTGTCCGGGGGAGAAGAAAAACATGTTGGAACAAGAGGGATGCAAAGAAGTAAGTCAGGTTGTAGGTGAGTATTAGGTAGGAAAGATATACAAATGTAGCACTTGTCTTTACAGCAGAGATTGGAGCACAATATCGATTGGGCAGGTTTGGTCCCTGTGAACAATTTGCATTTGATATGTAGATAAGTATCGTTTACTTTCAAGTTGACTTGTGACTCTGATTTGTGGCACACCATAGTGTCATTTCACACACTACTGAGCTGGTCCGTTTATGTGGGAAACTCAGAACCGTTCTAATACGTGACGAAGGATCTTCCTTTAATTCTCGGTCAGGGTACTACACCTTCTCGTGTTTAGACTATCTATTTGACGCTGGATGTTTCTGTCCGTGGGCAGGTGGGTGTATACTGGATTACAATTTGGCATGGTTCTTCTGCCAAATCGTTTTGGAATATGTATATGCCATGCGTTGCGTCGATAACGTTAATCAGACAAATTCGCCAGCAAGGATTTTAGATACATACGGTTAGAAGAAAGGATGTAAACATGGGCTACCCATTTTATTTTTGTTTGTCAAAAAGAAAATGATACTCCAATATTAATTCTAAAGATAACTACATTAGTTAAGTTACAACTTGTCAAAAATGAGTATTTTTTGCGGCATTTGAATATTGACCCTAAATATGGGGTACCCCCAAAAATGTATGATATATTGCTGAGAAACGTTATAAATGTTATAAATGTCAAAAATCACAATTCATATTTTTCGGCTCCAGCGCACTCTTATGAGCCTACAAATTATACATTAGGCACTTGGTTCTATATTTGACCGTGATTATCCTCCACAAAAGTGCATCGCAAAACATACAAGCCACGTCAGCTTCATCTTATGCAAGGCTGGGAGTTAGGAAACTCATTGTAACCGCTATCATAATCATCTACAGGCACATAATCCACCGTCGTCCTCGCTGCTAGAGCTGTAAGCCTTCTTTTTATTTTTTGTGGTTTTTGGAACCTGTCTGTGTTTTTCTTTTTCTATTCCTTCTCCTGTCCTTTTTTCTTTGACTTTTCCCGTCCCATTTTCTTATCTTTGACCTTGTTGAGACTTTTCACTCCCATTTTCTTAAGGTCTTTACCAGAACACTTGTTGACGAATGACTTAGAATCATAGAAGATCATATGATGTTAGAAAAGATGTTAGTGGAAACCCAGAACGTGGAAGGAGTTGATGGATGGGACTTCTCAAATAAGTTTTTTTTCGGATACTCAATGGAAATGGACCATATTTCCTTATTACAAATCGTAAAGAAAAGTATCTCTTTTCTTTATAGCAACCATTTATAGTAACTATATGCTTGTACCTTGTTTTACCTGTAAATCATTAAATGATAGCAATTAAAAATTATTCTTAATTTTATTAAATACATAAATAAAAAGTTTACCTATAGTAGGGTTTGAACCAACGTACCTGTACTTTGCTTAGATGATACCGCGCTAACCATCTGCTATCGAGATTTATTACCCCAATCATGCAAATAATGTCTTACCTATGTATGTTAGAACCTGACCTGTATAATTGCTAGAGATACGCTACATTGTATCGGATTAACCAATATGCAAATTACTTATATTAATGGAATGTAGAAGCTGCAATGATCACAAGGATTCACACATACCACTTATTCGTTCATAACAAAAACTTATAATAATATTAAATGGATATGTGACGATTTTGATATCCAAGACCTCACTGATACCACTCCTCCATTCTCTCATTGACGTAGCAAATGATGGATCGCTACATGCGAGAGCCAACCGTAATTCAGTACGTTCTAGGACAACATCTGATGGATTCTAGCATCCACTGTTTGACGATGATGGTTGATTAAAAATCATTTTTGAAGTCGCCATTTTATTGTTAATGTTTCTTCTATACATATTGTTCTGGAGTCGTGTTTGATCGCCACCCTCCATGATTTTTGAGCCTCCTGGTATCTGCTCCGCCCTCAGCAAGAAAAGTAGTTGACGTTCGACGTAGACAGTGTCCAGTGTAACCGTATGGGTTGGGTAATTTCAAATAATGGACAGTTTGCACTGTACATTTATTATTCATGAAAAATATGAACAATCTTGAGTGGTTGATATGTTTTGGACGCAAGTTTAGATATCTCCTATACAACTCAATCTCATTAGTTCCTCTCATTTCCGTGAATATACGCTTCTTCCGTGTCTTAGCGTAATGAAGGGTGACAACTAAAATACAGCCGGTATCCTCGGTATCCTTCACATTTAACTTTCTTAGCTCCTCACTATGACATGCCCTATACAAACCGAAAATTAACGCCACTTTAATCATAAGAAACGTGTCATCAAGCGCTTCTGTCAAAAATTGAGCACATCATCCTGCGATAGAATTTTTCATTTTTTTTCTTCATATCCTTACTTTGGCGCTTTAAATATAACTGTAACTTCCCATAATTCGATATATTGACGTTTTCTTTCCCTCTCAACGCACTTTTCAACATGGAATATGTCGACCACAGCGTGGAAGATTTCAGTCTTCCAGCCTGTAATCAAACATAAAGATAAAACTTAAAATAAATAAATGTATTCGGGAAAACTAACCTTTCATGAAAAAAAGGAAACAACTTCTTTGTCGATGTCTCCTACAATCTTTAAAGTCCTCCAAGAATTGAAAATATTGCAGGTCTTCTCATGTTTATCTCGTGATTTCAAGGGTAATAAACTAACAACCATCTTCAAGCGCTAATGCCGATTTTTCAGGATGATTTTCACTATTTATTTCTATTTTCACCCGGTAACACTTGACAGTGATGGAAAAGGCAATTGTATTGTCGCGCTTGTCATGTATTTTTTAAATAACTTCTTATCAAATGTAATTCATTTCCATTTAGTGTCCGAAAAAATGTTGTGTATTATTCTTAAAAAAAGTAATACTTTTCTTTACTTATAATACAAATAACTATTTTATCAATATCTCTTCAGAATTACTGGGTTAAGACTCGTAGGACAAAAAAAACGGTTTTATGAGCAACGTTTCATTTAATTACTTAAACTTCTTCAGGCTACAAAGAAACTAGAGTGTTGACATGCAATTGTGGCGTGATAAAATAATGAGCATAGTGATGAATGACTTACTTACTACCATCATACCTACCTTACCGTTTAACGTACCATTCCTGTATTGTGTTGATAATACTATAAGCATTGATTGGTATCAAAAACCTACAGCGTCTAATAGAATCATTAATTTTTATTCAAATCACCCTATATCCCAAAAAATAGGTATTATTAAGTCATTGAAACATAAAGTGATCAAACTGAGCGATCAATCTAAACATAAAGATAATTTCGACAGAATAAAAAAGATTGCTAAATTAAATAATTATCCAAAGGAGCTTATTAATGGAATATTACACAAAGATAACAATAAACATAACAGCAATAACGCAGAATCTGGAGACCACGCTTGCACTTACAAAAAACTAGTTAATATACCGAAACTTAGCAACCAACTAAAAATCATTTTTGAAAATAACAACAATAATATTATTATATGTAACAAAAAAACGAATAACAGTCTATTTTCCAAACTTAAAGACAACACACCAAAATTTTATAACTCTAATCTAGTTTACCAGATTAATTGTAAAGAGTGTGATAAATGTTACATTGGACAAACAAAATAATACTTAATTCATAGAATTAACAACCATAAAAATGATTGTCAACTATACAACCTAATTAGCAAAAGTAACAAAACGGCGTTAACTACACATGCTAGCGTTAACCTTCATCAATTTGACTTTGATAATGTGAATATATTGGATAGAGAAGATAATTTTTCTAAAAGGCTCATCTCGGAAATGTTACATATTCAATCTAATGAAAAAAGTATCAATTTCAGGACAGACGTTAATAATCTAAGTAACATTTATAAACACTTAATTGATTACAAAAAAAGGAAGAGGGAAAAAAAAACATTAAGTCTACTGTTGTTATTGGATTGCCATTATAATTGCTTAATACTACGTACTCTAAATCTTCTTTAGATTAATTGAGCCATATAGATAAATGTGTGTGTATGATTAGATTTATTTCGGCCTTGTTATGTACTATAATAGAAACTAACGTATAAATTATTGTGTTGTAAAAATACTGTATAGAAAATTAGCATGCGTACATGAATTATTTAATAACATGTTATCATTGTGATAAGCAATTAGTGAACTAGCTAATTTGCTGCGTTCTAAAAATTTTTTTTTAATTTGTGAATTATATAATATAACTAGTAGGTAAATTTTAACGTGATGTATTGTGGATTTGGTTTTAATAGTGTAATGTTACAGATTAAGTTACCAACCCCATAATAGAATAATTATGACGTGTACTACCGTTGCGGTATTATCATTTACTGGGTTTTTCTGACGTAGGTGGCTCATTATTTTATCACGCCACAATTGTATGTCAACACTCTAGTTTCTTTGTAGCCTGAAGAAGTTTAAGTAATTAAATGAAACGTTGCTCATAAAACCGTTTTTTGTCCTACGAGTCCTAACCCAGTAATTCTGAAGAGGTATTTTAATTAATTAAGGGCTGTCAATATCAAACATAGTAACTATTTTACGTCAGGGTCTAAGGAAGGTCATCTGAAAGGCGTGACAGACGTTTTATAAATCTTGTTGTAGGAATACCAACAAGCTGTATATTAGACTCAGATTGAGAAGTGGTAGAATTAGATGATGAATTGTTATGATTTAAGCGACAGTCAGGTGTCAGAATGTCCGAACATGTAGGTTCATTCGAATTGTCAGCAGCCCTGGACGCCACTAGAATCTCATCATCTTCATCACTAGTGTTATCAGATGCATCTGTCAAAATCTTTTCTGCTTCAATTTCATAAGCAACGAAATCGGCATCTGTAAATATGTGTTTATTCAAGGGATAAATTCCTGCTGCTCGGAAACCATTAACAACTATCACTCCTGCTTGGCATTTCAAATAGGCTCTTCCAAAGAGCTCTGACACATCAAATGCACTTAGTGGACGATTATTGTGACGTAAAAGGCTGGGGTTTCTGGGTGCAATGGAGAGGTAAGACAATTATAGTGACATGATTATCTCTAGCTAAATTTATGATGTCTATATTACGTGTATGGCTGTGAAATAGCCATCCAAAATAAGCAGGACTAGTGATTCTCTGTGGGTTTCACTGTGCCAATGAAATGTTGGAACAATCTGCTAAAAATATTACTCTGTATCACTAGGCTGTACCGCCATAATGGCATCATCATCATCATTGGTTGGATGAATTGGCTAGCGGCGCTCATCGATGTTACGGGGGTTGTCAGGGAACCTCTTTCAGCAAAAGTTAATGATGCAATTTGTCGTTTTCCTTTTCAGCAATGCAATTTTGTTTTGTACAAGATGCGTACAGGTGGGTAATGCGCCTTCATATTCTTTTTCCAGAACATTGTAGAACGATGCTACATTTTCCTTGTTGAAACCTCTTGCGTGAGAGAATAAGATGTTCCCATTGGTCGTCGTACTGATAGCTTTATGGAGTTGCAGAATAAACCTAGCCACGCTCTGCCCACCATGTTACCTCTAAACGGATGTTTGATGTAGTGTCTGGTAGCTAAGTTGTACGACATTCTACTTACGTCTTTTCTTGTTAATCCATGAAATTTGGCTTCCATCTCCAAAATAGAACGAACTAACTCATACTCTAGATCATTCTCTAAGACGGATTTGCACCCTAGCTTTATTTGGACAGCTTCAATTGACTGTAGTTTAAGTTTTTGCAGAACGTTGCAATGTAGAACGTGGTACATTAAAAGTTTTTGCGGGTTTTAGTGTATCTATTTCGTGCCCATGTTTTTCTTTTTTTAACTTCTTTCCGCTGTTGTCTTGACATTCTGAAAATAATTGTAACCTTAAGTACATAGCTTTAAATATGGGCCACTAAGTTCTAAATATGGACCACTGGTCCATCACAAAAACATAGTGGTAGCCCATATTGCAAAAATGCTAGCTCAACACAACAAATGAGGTTAAGTCTAAAAGTCCCTAATTAGATGAAAACTAATCAGCATACATCAAAGGCTGATGCAGAAACCGTTTTGAGAACATTGTTCATTTTTTATATAATCGAATTATAAACTTGCCCTAAAAAGTTCTGACATACAGAAACTGACAGAGAATGACTATAAATTGTTAACCGTTTAATACAGTGGCACCATCTCTACTGTGAGAGTTTTAACTTCGTCAGTTGCCATATGCGACTGGCAGATGTAGAGATCTGCATTGTTATATTTCTTTACTTTCCATTGAGTACCTGCTGTTCCTAAAGTTCTCCAGTCATGTTTACTGATTCTACTTTAAGTCTGTTTTCTATCAAATTACGAGCTTAATTATCACATTCTTGCTATTAATCCTGTAGTTCCTTCCTTAACTGATATCTGAGAAGAGTTTTTATGCATAACATTCTAACTTTTCTCTGTCTAACTCGTAGATAAGTTTTCTTACTTTTTATTATAATAGTCTAAGTTTTGACGATTTCCTGATCATTAAATTCTTCATAAAACAATCATTGCTCCATACTAATTAGTAAAAAAACTATTTTTGTTGACCAGTTGGGAGAACTAATATTTCTTGACTAGTAAATACTTCACGACAAATTCACAGCTTCTCTTACTCTTAATCCATATGTAGTATCCAATATCAAATATTTATATGTTTCTAAATATAAAAGCACTGCAGTTAAAAGTATCTCTTTTTCGTTATGCTTACTTCTTTTTCAATTTGTGACGCGTTGCCCAGAATATTCTTTATTTTGTTTGGTTTGAGAATTGCACAACTTCTCCTCTTATTTTATATAATTTTCATTAAATCCACTTTAGTCTTTAATTTTTTTAACCGTTGCTTTTATTCAGTTTCTGGCAGATCCTAATATTACAATAAATCCTTAACGTTTCTCCCTTTGTTAATTCTTTTTTTAAATATCCCTTTTAATCTATAAAATCTTCAATGATCCTTTTAGTCCAAATTGTGGGTTATCTTTACGTTGGTTAGTCACTAAAAATCGGTAAAATCGCAAACTAACGGCTAGTTCTGATTTTTTAATATCTTGTCAGGACCACTACCAGTAGTGTATATCCAAGTTTGCAGCTTCAAAAGACCTGTGATAACTTCGTAGCACTCAAAAAACCGCGTAATTTTCGCATTTTTTTTCGATTTTTTCTATATCTGCTAAAATGTACATTTTTCATAAACCTTTGGTTTACGTTTTTAAAGTTGATTACATTTGCTAAAATTTGAGACCAGAACCAGTTCTGTAGGTACAATAGTTACCAGATGCAGCCCTCCAATAATTGGCATTTTTTTCAAAGAGTGAAATGTTAAGAGTTGGTCCACTTTCGACTTCGAAATGGGGGAAAATGTTGATTTTACGCAGTCACAGGAGTAGGTCTTAACTGGATAACTGAACATCCAGTTAGCATGAGAAACAATTAATTTTTTATGGTGTTTAATGTAACATCAGATTGTTGAAATCATGTTTTAAGTTTATGAAGTTGAGCTAATACAAGAATCATTTGTAAGAGATGCTCAAACAGCCCCCATTCACCTCTTGGCAGTAATAAATTCGATTAGAAGATCCTTCAACTGAATTCAAAATGAACTCGCGAGTAATATTTGGTGTTTTTCTCGAATTCGTTGCACTAGTTCATCCGAGTTATTTGGTTTATCGATCTAAACTTCAAGTAACCCCACAAGAAAAATCTAGTGGGGTTAACTCAGGTGATCGCTCATAATTTAACACTTCAAACACAGTTTTAAGATTTTAAAGTTCGTTAAACAAGACAAACTAACCATTGTTTTCAGCGCTCACTAAATCTTCAGTTATCCAGTTAATACCTACTCTCAATCTTTAATTTACAATAGCAAAGTTATCTTTAGAGATAACTATGCGTCATGTCTCTCAATTCTACTAGAAAATATCTTTCAAACGGTATGCCATTTGACACCCCTTCCTTGAAAAATCTGTAATACTAGAACCCCTTCCTATTAAAAAAAATCAAGTTGGCTGTGCAGTTCCCGACCTTGTCAGTTAAAAAAATAACAAAGCTGTGGAAATAATAGAAGGCTTTGTAAACAACATGCATATTAAATTTTATCGATTTCGCTTGAATAGTTTTGAAATAACAAGGCAGGTTCCATACATTTGGTACGCAGTATATATATATATATATATATATATATATATATATATATATATATATATATATATATATAATATAATAAATAAAATGTTGATTTAATTACATTGCAAATACATTATGTACATGGGTTTTCCTTTCAAACTACTTTCAAACCGTCGTGAGAACTCAACAAAGCAAATTTGCGAAAAATGCAGTTTCCCATGTTTTTGATTTATTAGCATTGTGAATCTAATTACATCGCTACAACATCTTCCTCTTTGGCTTTACCCGTAAATTGAGTATTTTTCCCGATTTTGGGTCGAAAGTTGACCACCTCTTAACATTTCACTTTTTTGGAAAAAATTTGCAATTTTTTGGAAGGCTGCATCTCGGTAACTATTGTAGGTACAGAGCTACTACTGGCATTGGTCCTAACAACATATTAAAAATCAGAACTAGCCATTAGTTTGCGCCTATAAAGTACCACATGATTGGCCTATTCTGTAATAATTGAAATACGATCACCTCAAATTGTGATTTGCAAATAGCCATTGGTTAGTTCTATATTCTGATTACGATTGGCTTAAATTTTATTAATACGTATGCCTATATTCTTGAATTAATCCATGTTTAATAAATTTACGCTACTGCTGTACTAATCCCGCAATTTCATCATATTCAAAATCGGCAATAATTTTCCCACTCATTTGAATCCGTCTTCTTTCATATAATTTCTTCCTTGTCGTTCGGCCCGACAACTAATCAAATCAGTTTCAAAAATCAAAACATGATTCCTTTTTTTTTCTTGGAAGTTTATGTAATTTTCCTAAAAAATATTTTAATATCAGTTTAATTCCAGGAGCTTTGTTTCCAAATTTTGGGAAATTACCCACCACCCTCACACGTTATCTATTATATTACTGGCGTTACATAGTAACTAGTGTGATCCATAAATTGGGATTTTTAACTTTTATTTGTACTCTTTTATGTCCTCACTTGATCGTCAACGATCGTGTAACTCATCTCTACTTCCTTTATCGTAATAATAGACCATTAAGCACTGGGACACCATCCATTCACATGTAGCCAGATAATCTTTCAACTTACAGCAAGAAAACTATACTTTCTAATTATAAAATACGATTGAAAACTCCAGCTACAATTTTGAGTGGAAAAGCTTAATACAAAAATGTTGCACCATGCTTTTTGTGCTCTCGCGAACCATTTGAAGGAAAGGTGCACTTGGCAAAATTGAATCCAATCCACACATCGTATTGATAATGAAAGCATAGCAACTTAGGATACAGCGTTGGGGTTGTTAAAACAAAATCCTCTTCTTTTTACTCATTGCTAATAACAGGTTAAGACCTTCAATTCTAGGTGCCACTAGCGATAAAATTGCAGAAACTATTTATTTTAAACTCAATACATTTCAAAGGTGCTACATTCGGATTTTGTGCATACCAGCATAATCATCAAAACTGAAATCCATTCTTTAAGTAAACCAAACAAGATAACAAAAAAAGTAATACGAAAAACAGGGATGATGCAAAATTAGAATAAATCAGTAAACAAGATAACGCATGAAACACAAAAATATCTGGTGTGGAACAACATACGGCCTTCCAATTGAAATTCATAGAAATCATATAACTTTAATAACCGTTTTTATCTTCAAGAGCTTATAAACTTGTCATTATTACTGTCAATTGCGATAGTTTAAGTTGTCATTTATTTGTGTATTGCAAATCACATACGCCTCAAGTTGAAACTAATAACGTGGTTAGAACAATGTGATTTTAATAGAAATTCTCAGATATATACATAATGGGGCTAGGACAATGTGGACCTGATAAAAAATTTCAGATAGAAACAATCTGTCAGAATGACTCACACTCGTCCTCAACCATCACTCCAAAGACTACTTACAGCGCGTAGCGCCTACGAAGATGTGGAGCCGGCGCATGGCGAAGAACTACGACGGGTACGATTATAATAAAAATATCAAGCAGTGTCGTATCACATTTGTATAATTTGGATGTTTAATTTTATGTATATTGGAAGAATGTGTATTAAGATGAATAATACCAATATTTCCGTTGATGACGCGTAACTTTTTTTTAACAATTGGTTTTGTTATTTTTGCATAATAGGCATTTCTCCCATTTGCCTAATACGTAATTTTTAATGTATTTTTAATATGAACTCATAAAAATGAAATGAAGCATTAGGTACCCATTAGAAAATTGCCGTAATGTAAAATTACAGGGGAACAGAAGAATTTTAATTGAGAAAGGTGGTATTCGAGAAAAAAGAATAGTGTACCTTAAAAAAATTAAACATTACCGTACAGAAAACACACCGATCGTCTTTTTGGATGAGAGCTATACCAAATCACGAAGCTGGAATGAAAACAGTAACGAAGGATTATTCGCTCATATTTCAAAGGGCCAGCGATTAATTATGGTTCACGCAGGGAGCGACATGGGTTTTATACCTAACTGTTTATTAACATTTAAATCTGGCACAAAAAGTGGAGATTACCACGACGACATGAATGGTACCAATTATGAAAAGTGGGTCAAAGAACATCTTCTACCGAATTTGCCAAACAACTGCGTCATTGTTATTGATAACGCCCAGTATCACACCGTTCATCTAAATCCCGCATCAACGTCGAATTCTAGAAAAATCCAAATGTTAGAATGGTTACATCAAAAAGGAATTGAAGTTCATTCGGGCATGTATAAACCACAACTTTATAAAATTATACTACAAAAT
Source organism: Vesta saturnalis (assembly GCA_036346205.1). Classification (NCBI taxonomy): domain Eukaryota; kingdom Metazoa; phylum Arthropoda; class Insecta; order Coleoptera; family Lampyridae; genus Vesta; species Vesta saturnalis. The sequence continues at coordinate 617,390 of JARFJB010001404.1, forward strand.
AAAGATCGGTTTAAGACATATAAATTCGACAAATTAATGAACGATCGTGGGCACATTGTGCTACGGCTTTCGCCTTATCATCTGGATCCAAATCTCATAAAATTAATTTGGGCAAAGATAAAAAGGAAAGTAGCACATAAAAACGCTACATTTAAGTTAAATTGTGTCATGGAATTGGCCAACACAGCATTTGAAACAACAACAACAGCAGAAGATTGGAAAATCGTATGTAATAAAGTAATTAATATAGAAGACAAATATCTTGAAAGGTAACTAATTTTGGATATAGAAACTGGGCAGTTAGTTAAAAATGTGAATGAAGATAGTGATAGCGATTATCAGCTTAGTGACTTGAGTGACAGTAAAGATTAAACATTTTGGACAATACTTTTATTAATATAATTGTGTAATTGAATAAAATGCTGTTCCACGTGTAACTTGATCAATTCAATTCAATTCAATTCAACACAGTTTATTAAAATTTGGATAATTAACAATTCATGGATATTTACATTTTACACTTAATACTATATACAATATAAAATACTAAATATAAACCGTGTATGTGTTGGTGGTGCGCTGATCAGGAGTCTTCGTCCTCTTCAGCGCGTGGAAGTGCGTGGATTGTTGGTTTTCATGTGTTTGGAATGCCTGATGGCGGTGTTGAGTGCGTTGTTGTTGGTTATTCGTTGTGTGGGCTGTCCTGTTGTCGCTAGGTTGCATATCTGAAATAAAAAGAAATATGTGTTAGTAAAGTGTAACACTATCGATATTTACAGAAAAGAAATTAAGTAATTAAAAAATCGATACTAAATACTTATCTCGTGCGCCAGACTTCGATCCGGACCGTCGTGTGTTTACCCTAAAAGGGTAGCCACCTCCTGACTGTGTGAGAGGACAACCCCCCACAAGTCAGTCGCAGATTCCACCTTAGCGAGTGCCTCTGCCACCTTACGGATGACAGGTAGGGTCTTCTTCATATTGAGCCCTCCGAGGAAGGTCAATAGGGAGTCGAACCCTAAGGCAGATTGATCGGGCGGGGTAACGGTAGCGGCGGGAGCCACTCTCGGTACTTCCGCCTTCTCAGCCTTGCCTCCCGTCGCACGGGCGTAGCTGACTCCGGTCCGAGTCGAGGAAGGCGCCGGCGGTGTCCTCTTTGGCGGTCGCTGCGGTGCTTCCATCTTCTTCCGTTGCGGAGGTCGAGGGAACTTCGGGCATCCACGGTAGCTTGCGGGGTGGTCCCCACCGCAGTTAACGCACTTAGCCCGGTCGGTACGGAGTAAAGTGCATTGACTGCTGTGGTGATCACCGGCGCACTTCACACAATTCAATTCAATTCAATATATATTTATTGTCCCATAATCGATATTTTACAAGTAGTATTTTATCGACATTCCTCCAGGTGTCCAATCAACGCCCTGTAGAAATGCTTACATTCCTGATTCAACAATAATGCTCCTTAACTAGGGTAGGAAGGCTCGCCGAGCTCCGGGGTAGTGTGAAACCCTGTGCAAGCAATCCTGAATCAAATAAAGAACACGCTGCTCCGCTTGCCTCCTCACGTGTTACCTATATTAAGATGTTGGAGTCGTCGCCGAGGCGGCGGCTCCTCATCTGTACTCGGCTATTCCTCGTCCTTTAATTAAGGACACCGCAGGTGCCTGTGTACGGGCTATTCCTCCGTCCTAAATCGTATTGTCTAAGATGCGGCAATCGCATCTGTGCGTAAGCTAATCCTACGCCCGTTCCTACCTTCTTATCTTTAACTGCTACCTAGCGGTAGCTGTCCGCCGGATAATCTGCGGCCGTTTCTAATTTAAGAATTACTCTAAACCTGCTCAGATGCAGGTTGTGAAGGACTGCCTCCGCCCTTATGTTCCTTATCTAAAGGCGTCACATGACACCTGTACGCGGCCTAACACCGCGCCCTTTCCCTATATTTCTTAACTAAGACCCCAATGGAGTCCGAGCGACGGCTACTCCGACGCCCCGTGCCTATTTCTTAAATCTACCTTACGAAATATTTAAGAATCCTGGGCTTCCGGACGTAGCCGGCGGATCGTCTGGGCACGAGTGATGCTCGTGCCCTCTATTTAAATTATATTAAGTATCTATTCTAAGTAAGTCGCCCTTGTTCCACGTGGTAGTAAGGCTGTACGAGCAACTCGCGTCCGTATCATTACTCTTATTCTATTTAAAACTTCCTTCTCCCCAGAGTTGGAGCGGGGAAAAGAAAATTTGTGCGATGGTGAAGCCTTCGCCCGTTTTAGTTACTTAATCTACGTTCTTAAAAACTACTTAACTAGGATACTGATTTCGCCGAAACTAGAAAATCAAAGGTATCATACGAGCCACGCCCGTGTTTGTATACGCTAACTAAGAACACCGTCCTTTCGGTGGCAGGCGTTGAAAGGAAGGTGCCTGTGCACGACTGGTGTCGTACCGTTCCGTACTTAAGATGCCGCCGCTCTCGGTGAACCGAGAACGGCGGCATCTTACAGTGAAACCCGTGCCCGGAAGGCTACCGCTAAGGATTTGCATACGCCGGCTACGTCGGCGGCCGCAACTCCTGTGCGCGAGTGAGCCCGCGCCCTCGAGAGATAGCGCTATTCCGCGTTCGCCGGATACAGTCGGCGACCGTGGTCCCTGTGCAGTGAGGCCCGCATCCATACATGCATAAGGTACGCGCCCTTTCCGACGACGGAGCTTATGTCTCCGTCACCGGAAACGGCGCCGCCTGTACGCAGTGAAGCTCGCGCCTCGACGTCTTATCTAAGTCGACGCTTTTCCCTTGAAGGAAATGCGTCGACTGTACAAGTGAAGCTTGCGTCCGGTCAAACTACTCAAGCACTAGCACTTTTCCGCCATTTCCGCAGGATAAACACGTCACTCGCGGTCACTAGCACTAGCACTTTCACTAACACCATCGCTCCGACTCCGTGGCTGCTCCGGTGGTCCTTATCCGCTACTCCTTCCCGTCGATTCGATGCCCTCGTAAGATCGGCGACGTCCAATAAAAAACTTGGCAACTTCCACTTGACCCGAAACGATGCCGTGGATGGACCTTCGTTCGCCCGTCGTTTCCTTACGAGCGACATCCGGTTGACGCAAGGTCCGCACCGTCCTGCGGCTTCTTCCGCCCCGCATCCCACCCACGGCAACCATTCGCAAGACCTTTACGTGGTTATCGGGGATCCGTTTCTTCCGCCTCTCTTCCGAGGGGGCCTACCCTAACACCGGAACGTAATTTAGATCCGGTGGTCTTTAAAATATTTTACGCGCGACACGAGGAAACTTGATGCCGCACGCGCGCCCGCCACTGTCAAATCCGGTTTATATATTGTCCCAATCGGTAATAAAGTCATAATCGGTAATGTGTCACAATAGGTAAAAGACGCGATTTTTAGTAATAACGACCCGGATTACACTACTCGCGCAACGTTCGGTTTAAGTCTGCACTTGTTTCGCGAATTTAGATAGTTCCGTCCACCATTCCCGTTCGCCCGCCATCGCCGTGATTTCCTCCCACGTTTGTGGCCACCGTAGGCCCGCGCCGACCAGTCTCGTATCCGCCAACCTTCTAGCGCCTTCCTCGATCTCACAATCGAAAATTATGTGACCGGAGTCTTCGGTGGCGTGCCCGCACGCACACCAGTAGTATAGCTATAGGGCTTCTGGAGCACTTTTGTCACTAGATTTGTCACCAGATCTAGGAAAAAGTCACCAGAAAAGTTACTAGATTTCAAGGTTGGTAACATTGCCTATTTCAAGGGGTAGACCACAGGTGTGTAACTCTCTTCAAGGTTATGTGCCCTGCCTCTTCGAGGTCCCCGCTTCAAGGTTAGTCCTGAAGGTCCTCGGTCTCAAGCAAGTCTAAGCATGTTTCAAGACCACGCCCTATTCAAATCAAAAAGAGGGCCCATTGTTCAAAGTCTATGCTTTCAAGGCCACATGAAAGAACAAAGACTATCTATTGTTCAGTTAGAAATAGATTGTTATCTCAATTCTAGGAAATCAATAACAAAGGTGATGCATTGTTCAAAGTCTATGTTTACAATTTTCAAGGTGAAAGAACAAAAGCGATTCATTCTTCTGGTCGAGTTATAAAATAAATTGTTATCTCAATTCTAGGAAATCAATAACAAAGGCATTGTTCAAAGTCTATGCTTTCAAGGTCACATGAGAAATGAATAAAGACGATTCATTCTTCTGGTAGAAATAAATTATTATCTCAATTCTGAAAATCATGAACAAAGACGATGTATTGTACAAAGTCTATGCTTATAATTTTCAAGGTAAATGAACAAAGACGATTCATTGTTCAGTTAGAAATAGTTTTATTAAATCATCTCTTTCAAGAACAAAGGCAATCCATTGTCAACGATTTAAAGTTTATTTATGGTCACACCTCTGATAACAAAGACGATCCAATTCTTTAAAATCAAGAGCCCTGAGGTGCATGTTTCAAAGCCACGCCCTCTAAACAGGTGGCCCCTAAACAGGTAGCCGTTTCCAAAACAGGTAGCCGTTTCCTAAAACAGGTAGCCGTTTCCTAAAACAGGGGTCCGTTTCCCAAAACAGGTAGCTGTTTCCAACCGTTTCCCCATACGACCACATCTCAATTCTGAAATCAAAAGGGGCCCATTGTTCAAAGTCTATGTTATAAGGTCACACCTCTGATAAAGGTGATTCATTGTTTTGGCTCTGTCAGCTTCTAAAATTCTAGGAAATCAATAAAGAGATGCATTGTTCAAAGTCTATGTTTACAATTTTCAAGGGTAAAAGAACAAAAGCGATTCATTGTTCTGGTCGAGTTATAAAAATAGATTGTTATCTAAATACATCTCAATTCTAGGAAATCAAGAACAAAAGGCGGTCTTTGCTCAAAGTCTATATTTATCATTGTTTTGGATGAGTTATAAAAATAGATTGTTATCTAAATACACTTCAATTCTGAGAAATCGGAACAAAGACGATTATTGTCAACGCTTCAAAGTTTACGTTTACAAGGCCACGTGAGAGAACAAAGACGATCTATTGTTCAGATATAAAATAGATTGTTATCTCAATTCTGAAAAATCAAGAACAAAGATCATTGTTAACGGTTCAAAGTCTATGCTTAGGTTACGAGAACAAAGACGATCTAGTGTTATGGATGAGTCATAGCTTCTAATTCTGAGAAATCATGAACAAAGACGATGCATTGTTCAACGATTCAAAGTCTATGCTTACAATTTTCAAGGTAAAGAACAATGACGATTCATTGTTGAGTTTGCTTATATGTCAACTTATCCGACCTTACCCATCTTATCTCTATATAAGTAGATAAAGAACAGTCCAACGTCAGTAACATAAATGTCAAAACAAATTACCTAAAGTAAAAGACTATTTTAATCACATTTGCATCATATTTTACAATCCTAACTAGAAGTTTTATTGTAAACCAGAGCAATTTGTTAAACGTAAAGTAACTATTTTGCTCACCAGTCTGTGCATCATATTTTTACAATCGTGACTAGAACCGTTGTGAAGAGCAATTTGTTAAAGTTCTTTTGTGCTTCATATTGCTAAGTATGCCAAGTAGTAGTGAGATGGTTAATTTAACAAAGCGCATTGTTCCCATTGAAACAAAAAGGAATTTGCCAGGCACATCCGTATAGTTAACACCAATATCAAGCTATTGAATAAATAAATAAAATTTTTGAGACCAATGAAAGCTTTAAGCTTGAGAGCAATTTAGCATTGCTCAAGTGCTATCTGGTTAGATTGAGACGGTTAAAGAACGCTTCAGAGAAGGTTGGTAGTGGAATTGTCAATAAAAAGGTATGCATAAATTACGTTGTACCCTCATGTTTTAAGGTAGGCTGCTTACAGGAATTATAATCAATATGTCAAACATTAAGGCCCTTTATTTTTTACTAAACATAATTATTTTGCATAAGGTAAATTAATTTCAATCTATGCTAAAGGTAAATATGTTTAGGCTGCAATTTCATCAACCCCAAAATTAGTATGAGTAGCTTTTGCAAAAAATTCGTTTTAATTTCACAATATAGTGTCGGTATCAAAAAACTTATGATAATTAGGATAAAATTAGAGATTTTCGAAAAGATCCAGTTGGGCTAATGAAGTCTACTTTAAAATAAATATTATAGCTAGACCCATTAGGAGACTTTTAACTATGTTAAATTCTAGCTTCATAGCAGTAAAGACGTTTTAAAGTAAAATAAGTGAGTTTGCTTCCTGAGACGTTTTCTGATTATATCTCAAATGCTTACAATTTAATTTATTTTTAAATTTAAATGTGAATCAATTATTACATTCAGTGGATGATGTAAAAATTTGAAACAAACAACCTAAAATTAGAATTGTGCATAAATGGAAAAAGTTGACCATTTTATTTAATAGCATTTAGATAAATCAATATTTTTAATACTTTCTATCACTAAATTATATTCCATTTACATGATTAAAAATATGTAGCTTTATTTTTAAAAAGTATCAAATTCTAAAAGTAATTTAACGATGTAAATCATTTGGTGCCTAGCTTTAGAAAACATTTAATATTTTGCAATAACTTACAATGCTCTACTAGCTCCTAACGAAGCGAAAAATTTACATAAAATTTTGATTCAGAAAAGGTCTTTGTCATTTAGCCGATTTGAAAGTATTTTAGTAAAGTGTACAATGTATGAAGTAATACTCTATATTAACAATCACAATGTTATATTTAAAAATTGCTATAATTTTTATTCGATTTAGTCTTTAAGTTAAGATTCTTAATGGTTTGTTAACGAGCTTCAAAGTATTGCACATTGGGCTACCGAAATAATCAATCAAATAATTCCTATCTTTTGTCTCAGTCAGGTTGAGCAATTTTGAAAAATTTGTCACATTTGTCGGAAACCATTTACTAATTCTGAATAAGTTAGAGACCATAATCATCTTACGGAGCATTTGGGCCATTAATAACTATACAACTCCACATTCTGCCAGTTGTGTTCCATAATTTATCAGGTTATGATTCTCATTTCATCATTAGAGAATTGGCTAGTGTTCCCGGTTTGATTTCACTGCTACCCATAAACAAAGAAAGATATATCTCTTTCACGAAGGTAATGGAAGGCACCAAAATTAAGTTTAGATTTATTGACTCTTTCAGATTTATGAGTAGTAGTATTGAAAAGTTGTCAGACTATTTGGAGGATAGTAAAAATTATTTCCGCGCTAGTTGCAACAATGAGGAGAATTTTCTCTAGTAGTTCGCAAAGGTGTGTTTCCTTATGAGTATATTGATACGTGGGATAAATTGAATGAGACCACGCTCCTCCTAAAGAAGCATTTTCAGTCATCTTAATAATGAGGGAATCAGTGATGAGAGTTTTGCGCATGCGGTTAACGTTTGGAACAAATTTAGCATTAAATCGTTGAGTACTCAGATTTGTATCTAAAACAGACGTTCTACTTTTAGCAGATATTTTCGAAAACTTTGGCAAACTTGTTTAAGTACTTACGACCTTGATCCTCTACACTATTATACAGCTCCCGGTTTAGCATTCGATGCTATGCTTAAAATTACACAAGTAAAGTTAGAATTATTTACAGACATTGATATGCTAATGTTTATTGAAAGAGGATTAGAGGTGGTGTAGCTCAATGTTCAAATCGGTATGCTAAAGCTAACAATAAGTACATGGGGAAAATTTGATCCCACCTCCGAAAGTGTGTATTTAATGTACTACGACGTGAATAATTTATATGGAGCCGCCATGTCAAATTTCTACCATTTGGCGATTTTTCTTTTGTTGATGAAGCTAATTTTGAAAGTTTAGATTTAATAAACCATCCTGATGATTCGGAAATTGGTTATATAGTCGAGTGTGATTTAGACTATCCTATAGAATTACATAGAGTCACAGTGATCTACCGCTGGCACCCGAACATATGGTTCCACCACGCCTGATTCAAAATGAAAAATTACTGCTTACCTGTATCCAAAACGTAATTATGTAATTCATTACAGAAATTTAAAGTATATTTAAAATATGGATTGAAGTTGGTAAAAGTACACCGTATATTACGTTTTAAACAGTCCCCGTGGTTAAAAAATACATAGATTTAAATACAGCCATGCGTCAGCAATCTCAAAATGAATTCGATAAAAATTTCTATAAATTAATGATTAATAGTGTTTTCGGAAGCTGATGGAAAATGTACGTAACATAAGGAATACGGCTAGTAACGAAATGGGAGGGTCGCTATGGTGCTCGTGCTTACATATCAAAACCAAATTTTCATAGTTGTACAATATTTGACAATGATATGCTTATCATTCAAATGAATAAGCTTGAAGTATATTTCAATAAACCTATATATGCAGGATTCAGTGTTTTAGACGTTTCAAAACTTTTTATATAATTTTCATTACGGTTACAGCTACCCAAGTTCCATAATAATGCTAAGCTCTTGTACACGGATACGGATAGTCTCATATACGCCTTTTCGGTTCCTGATATCTATGAATGTATTAAAGAGGACATTGATAAATTCGATACATCTGATTATAGTCCCGACAACATCTTTGGACTCCCATTAGTAAATAAAAGGTCCCCGGCTTAATGAAAGATGAAAATCATGGCAAAATTATGGTTGAATTTGTAGGACTTCGTGCAAAAATGCTTACGCGGTTGATGAAAAGGTTGTAAAAATCAAAGGGTTCTACCCGCAAGGTTGAGGCAGATCACGATTAATGATTATAAACAGGTTTTTTTGATGGTGGCGTAATAAGGCGCTATCAACACCTCATAAGATCAAAGAAACATGATGTGTTTACCATTAAACAAAATAAAGTCATACTCAATCCTTATGATGATAAACGCTTAGTAAATTTTGATTTCACTGATACTAGACCCTGGGTACAACTTTCAGTAAACAATGAGCAGGAAGAGCTGCAGTGCAGTAGTGATCAAATCTACAAAAAGTACCTGAAGCGTTCTTTGACCTCTTCCAAACTATACATTTATATTGAATATATTGCAAAATATTGTTATTCCGATGAGTGTTTTAACTGGTGTGCTATAAACTCAAAGTGTGCAAATGCAGTAATTATTAAGACATTATTTGATAGAAAAATTAGCTTAGACAATACCATTAAAAGTTTTACGAACTTGTGTACGATAAAGGTTCGTTAACCTCTAATGATGTAAATAGGATTTTAGATGGCATGAATTTACTTGGTGACATACTTAAAATGTACATATACAAGTTATTATGGGTGATTCATTTGTACAAATGCTACAAAATATTGTTTATAAAGACACTTCCTCTATTATAAGTGAATGTATCGAGACAGCAGCATATTATGCTAATTACAAGTGCCTCACTATTTTAATTGAATATTTTAGAACAAAACATTACATATAAGTTTCAACCGTGGGAAAATGAGGAACACCACAAAATTTACAGCTGGATTTTGGAAAACATTGAGAAAGTGATTCCTGCTTGGGATGGAATGTGGACCAGATTCGAATATGGCCGTCTAGTAATTTAAACGATTATAGAAATACTTTAGGTTTATAAGATGATGTAATATTTAAATAAATACAATTATAATTTTATGTGGTTTTAATTCATCTAAAAGTTACAAACCCTATAGCTATATTATAAAACTAAATCGTCTTTATTGATCCATGATCTTTCATCCAATCCCCACCACTTTACGAATAACTTTTACAAGGTACATCCGGATGCTTTTTCTGTAATTCATGTTCATAAAAGCCTCCCAGTACAGGTGATCCTTTCATGTCCTCCAACATGTAGGTGGTTGGGTTAGTAATGCAAACTTTCACAATCTTGAATAGTTCACTTGACCAATTGGGTGTATCCTTTGGAAAATACTTTTAAATTTACTGATTCGTACATGTCACCACACAATAACGATTCCTATCAACTATTTTTATGTAGTGTAAGCCTCTAGCTTTGTATGATTACCGACATCTTTGGGCTTCATTCCTGTAGTTCTATGCTTACGATTGTTATAATCCATCGTTACGGTTCAATTGTATCAATCCATTTATATTTACCCTGTAGGCTGAATGACTTGTATAGGGCAGACTTAACGGTCCTGATCACTCGTTCCGCAATTGCTGCCTTCTTTGTACTATAGGTGGAGTAATGGTTGACCCATAACGCTGCATTAGTTTAGTGAAATGGTCATTGTAGAATTCTTTTCCTGCATCTGTCTGCAAATTGGAAGGTTCCGGCCCTTTTGAAGATTGCATGGCCTTGGCAACTTCAACCTTTTTGTTTTTAATCCTTTGGTCCACAAGTATTTCGAAAAACAGTCAATAACTACTAAAATATACTTGTAGCCCTTATTTTGTTTGGCATATGTGTTAAATTCCCAAATCTGCTTAGAGGTCATCATATCCCTTAATTATTGTGGCCTTCGTTTAAAATTTTTCTTGGGGTTTGTGCAATTCATTGACGAGTTGTAATTTGGACATGATCCACAATTTCTTTAAGTTGATGTAGTTTTTCCTCCAACACTAGATAAGCGTTAAAGTTCCTTTAACAGCTTTCTGAATGCTTGCGACAAAAACATCAAGAATTGATCACCAAATAATTTCAAACAAACAATATTAGTAGTTATTGACTGTTTTCGAAATACTTTGGACCAAGGATTAAAAAAAACAGGATTGAAGTTGCCAAGGCCATGCACAATCTTCAAAAGGGCGAACCTTCCAATTTGCAGACAGATGCAGGAAAAGAATTCTACAATGACCATTTCACTAAACTAATGCGTTATGGGGTCAAATTACTCCACCTTAGTACAAAACAGAATTGCGGAACGAGTTATCAGGACCTTAAGTCTCTATACAAGTCATTCAGCCTCGGTAAATATAAATGGATTGATACAATTGAACCGTAACGATGGATTATAACAATCGTAAGCATAGAACTAAGAATGAAGCCCAAAGATGTCGGTAATCATACAAAGCTAGAGGCTTACACTCACATAAAATATTGATAGGAATCGTTATTGTGTGGGTGACATAGTACGAATCAGTAAATTTAAAAATTTTTTGCTAAAGGATACACCCCAATTGGTCAGTGAACTATTAAGATTGTGAAAGTTTGCATTACTAAACCCCTACATGTTGGAGGACATGAAAGGATCACCTGGGGAGGTTTATGAACATGAAACAAACATCCGGATGTTACCTTGTGGAAAAAGTGCTTCGCTCCAAGAATAAAAGTTATTCGTAAATGGTGGGGATTGGATGAAAGATCATGGATCAATAAAGACGATTTAGTTTTATAATATAGCTTAGGGTTTGTAACTTTTAGATGAATTAAAACCCATAAAAATTATAATTGTATTTATTTAAATATTACATCATCTTATAAACCTAAAGTATTTCTATAATCGTTTAAATTACTAGACGGCCATATTCCCGAATCTGGTCCACACTCCATCCCAAAAGGGAATCATTTCTCAATGTTTTCCAAAATCCAGTAAATTTTGTGGTGTTTCATTTTCCCACGGTTGAAACTTTATGTAATGTTTTGTTCTAAAATACTTCAATTAAAATATGAGGCCAATTAGCATAAATGCTGCTGTCTCAACATTCATTATAATAAGGAAGTGTCTTTATAAACAATATTTTGTACGCGGTAACAATGAATCACCCAAATCATATGTACATTTTAAGGGTATTGTCACCAAAAATTCATCCTTAAAATCCTATATGGTTAAAACTTTATGCACAAGTTGATAACTTTTAATTTGTCTAATCAATTTTATTCCAATATGTCCTTACCTGCATTTGCACACTTTGATTTAGACACCATTAACAGACGAATATTTAATAATTCATTCAGCAATATAAATGATATTTCAAAGTAAGTGGTTTTGATTTGTAAATACTGCCTACTTTCTGCTTCAATTGGTTTATAAATGTACCCCAGGTCTAGTATCGAAATAAATTTTAAGCGTTTATCATTAAGGTTGGAATTATTTTGTGGGTAAACACATATGTTTCTTCTAGAGTGCTTATAGTGTTATTAACATCAAATAAAACCTGTTTAAATTACGTGACTCCTTACGCTTGCTACCCTTTATTTTAACCTTTTCTCCGTAATACATTTTGCACGAAGTTTAAATTCAACCATAATTTTGCATTTTCCATTTTTAAGCCGGGGACCCTTTTTTTTATAATGAAGTCCAAGATGTTGTCGGCTAATCAGATGTGTATAATCCTGTCCTCTTAACATTCATAGATTCAGGACCAAAAGGTCATATGAGTATCCGCCGGGTACAAGCTCCTTCAATTAACTTGGGCGTTACCGTAATGAAAATTATAAAAAGTTTTAACGTCTAAAACACTGAATCCTGCATTTAGGTTTAAATCCTTATCATTTGAATGTAAGCAATCATTGTAAATTGACACTATAAATTTGGAAGTTTCGGCCATAGGGACCCTCCCATTCATTATCCTAACCTTTCGTTTCCATCAGCTTCCTGAAAACACTTTAATCATTAATTAAATCTTATCGAATTCGATTTTATTGCTGACGCATGGGTTTAAATCAGTATTTTTAACCAAGGGTTTAGGTAATATACGGTACTTTTACCGATCAATCCATTTTTAATATCTTTACTTTCTGAATATCTAACGTGTTGGATACAGGTAAAATTTTATTTTGGAATCTGCTGGGTGGACATAGTCGGCGCCACTGCATATTTCCCATAATTCATGGATAGTAAATCAACGATCTCAATCCTTATTTCCGACTCAGGGGTTTTAATTAACTTTCAAAATTCTTTCAACAAAGAAAAATGCCAAATGGTAGAAATTCTGACGGCGGCTCATATAATATTCCTCGTAGTCTTGAACACCTTGAGGTGGGATCAATTTTCCCCATGCAAATGATGTTTCGCATACCGATTTGAACTTGTAGTGCCACCTTAATCCGTTTCAACTAACTATTGAATATTCGTAAAAATTCTAATTTCGGAATTTTAAGCACTCGGCCCAAAGGGCTGTATAATAGTGTAGAGAAGGTTAAATATTTAAAAATTTGTAAATTTCAAAATATCTTAAAAAGAACGTCTGTTTTAATAAAATTGATACTAAATTAATTGCTAAATTTTTCCAAACGTAACCATGAATTCTCAAGATCTATTATTAAGATATGAAAATGCTTTTTAAGGAGCTTTAAACCACTCTAATATAATATAAGAACAGTCACCTTGCGAACACTAGAAAATTCCTCCTCATTGTTGAATACGCGGGAAAATTTTTCTATCCCGATTCCTTTTAATTACCTTATAAATTAAAGTCAATAATCAATTAATTTGCCTTCATTCACCTTGTAAAGTTATATCTTTTTTTTATGGGAGAAAATCAAATAAACTATTTCTTTATTGATGAATGATTATCATCCAAATTAACAATGGCATTTGAGTCTGTATAGTTTGGTTTTCTGGTGCTGCTGCGAAATGCTCCCGTAATGATTATGGTCTCTATCTGTTGTGTTAATTTCATAATGACAAACTTGGCGCTTTCAAATTGCTCAACTGACTGGACTTAAAACCATATTATTTTGATTTCTCCCCAATCAATACTTTGAAGCTCTTACAAACCATTGAATGCAATCCTTTCCTCTATAAAGCCTAAATCGAGATAAAGAATCATCATATGAACACTTCAAATAGACTGCTGAAAGGTGTGTTTGGATGATAAGTATTACCTTCGATACCATTTGCACTTTCTCTACTTTCTAAATCGGCATAAATGACAAATGGCACCTTTTCTTGGAATGCAAAATTTTGAACTGTAAATTCATTTCCGCTTCGGTAGGCAGCCTAGTAGAGCATTGATTAAGTTGATGCAATATGTTAAATGTTTTCTAAAGCTACATCAGACCAAAATGATTCAAACATCGGTTGCAAATTCTTGTTTCCTCCTTTTGAGTTCTGTTTAAAAACTAACTATTTTTAATCATTGTTCCAAGATTCGAAAAATATTAAAAATTATGGTTTTATCGCTTTTGATTTCATACAAATTGGCAAATCTTTTTACCAGGTCATAATATCTAGTTTTTGTTTCTAAATTTTTTACTTCCAGTGAATTGGAAGTATTGATCATTTTTGAATATCCAAAAATTGAAGAAGATGGTTTACTTTAACAGAACATTAAGTTCCTAACACGAAGAAAATCATTATTTTAACATTAACAACACATCTTCATGAAGGAACTTTCAATCAATTGAAAACACCAAATGGAATAGCTATTAATTTTTAAATGTGAATTATGTACTCCAACGGAACCTTTCAGAAAACCTCAATTTTATCCTAACTTATCATACATTTTTTGCAACAGTATATTGTTGAAATATCAATAACCAATTTTTGGCAAAAGTCTTCAAAAATATGATTTTGGTTGCATTAAATTACTAAGACCCATTTATATCTAGATTGCCTTAACATTAATTTCACCTTACGTAAAACTATTATATGCGTTTAGTAAAAATATCAAAGGGTCCTTAATGTTTGACATATTGATTATAATTCCTGTAAGCAGCCTACCATTAAAACATGGTCTAGGGGTACCAACGTAATTTTGCATACCTTTTATTGACAATTCCACTACCAACCTTCTCTGAAGCGTTCTTTAACCGTCTCAATCTTAGCACTTGAGCAATGCTTTGCTCTCAAGCAAGCCTTTCATTGGTCTCAAATAAATTTTATGTTTAATTATATCTTGCAATAGCTTGATATTGGTGTTAACTATGGTGGCCTGGCAAATTCCTTTTTGTTTTCAAAAACAATGCGCTTTGTTAAATTAACCATCTCACTACTACTTGGCATACTCATAGCAATATAACACACGTAACAATGAACTTTAACAAATTTCTTCACAACGGTTCTAGTCACGATTGTAAAAATATGATGCACAACTGGTGGAAAAAGTTACTTTGTTTAACAAATTGCTCTTGGTTTACAATAAAACTTTTTAGGATTGTAAAATATGATCACACTGCTGATTTAATACTTTTTTTTAGGTAATTTGTTGTTGTGACGATTGTAATGTATCGACTGATACTGTTCTTTATCTACTTATATAGAGATAAGATCGGGTAAGGTCGGATAAGTTCGGATCACCTTTCATAAGCTACGACTCAACAATGAATCGTCTTGTTCTTTACCTTGAAAATTGTAAGCATAGACTTTGAATCGTTGAACAATGCATCGTCTTTGTTCATGATTTCTCAGAATTTTAAGCTATGACTCATCCATAACATAGATCGTCTTTGTTCTCTCGTGTAATTGTAAGCATAGACTTTGAACCGTTAACAATGAGCCTCTTTGTTCTTGATTTCTCAGAATTGAGATAACAATTTATTTTTATACTGAACAATAGATCGTCTTTGTTCTCTAGTGGCCTTGTAAACGTAAACTTTGAAGCGTTGACAATACATCGTCTTGTTCACGATTTCTCAGAATTGAAGTGTATTTAGATAACAATCTATTTTTATAACTCATCAAAACAATGATAAATATAGACTTTGAGCAATAGACCGCCTTTGTTCTTGATTTCAGAATTGAGATGTATTTAGATAACAATCTATTTTTATAACTCGACCAGAACAATGAATCGCTTTGTTCTTTTACCCTGAAAATTGTAAACATAGACTTTGAACAATGCATCGTCTTTGTTATTGATTTCCTAGAATTTTAGAAGCTACGACAGAGCCAAAACAATGAATCACCTTTATCAGATGTACCTTATAAGCATAGACTTTGAACAATGGGCTTTGATTTCTCAGAATTGAGATGTGTCGTATGAAACGGTTGCGAAACAGCTACCTGTTTTGAAACGGACCTGTTTTAGGAAACGGCTACCTGTTTTTAGGAAACGGCTACCTGTTTTAGAAACGGCTACCTGTTTAGAACGCACCTGTTTAGAGGGCGTGGCTTTGAAACATGCACCTCAGGGCTCTTGATTTCTAGAATTGAGATGAATGGATCGTCTTTTATCAGAGGTGTGACCTTATAAGCATAAACTTTAAATCGTTGACAATGGATTGCCTTTGTTCTTGAAAGAGATGTATTTAGATAACAATCTATTTCTAACTGAACAATGAATCGTCTTTGTTCATTTACCTTGAAAATTATAAGCATAGACTTTGAAATACATCGTCTTTGTTCATGATTTCTCAGAATTGAGATAATAATTTATTTCTACCAGAAGAATGAATCGTCTTTATTCATTTTCATGTGACCTTGAAAGCATAGACTTTGAACAATGGCCCCTTTGTTATTGATTTCCTAGAATTGAGATAACAATTTTTTTATAACTCGACCAGAAGAATGAATCGCTTTTGTTCTTTCACCTTGAAAATTGTAAACATAGACTTTGAACAATGCATCGCTTTGTTATTGATTTCCTAGAATTGAGATAACAATCTATTTCTAACTGAACAATAGATAGTCTTTGTTCTTTCATGTGGCCTTGAAAGCATAGACTTTGAACAATGGGCCTTCTTGATTTGAATAGGGCGTGTCTTGAAACATGCTTAGACTTGCTTGAGACCAGGACCTTCAGGACTAATTGAAGCGGGACCTCGAAGAGGCACATAACCTTGAAGAATTACACACTGGTCTACCTTGAAATAGGCAATGTTACCAACCTTGAAATCTAGTAACTTTTCTGTGACTTTTCCTAGATCTGGTGACAAATCTAGTGACAAAAGTGCTCAGAAGCCCTATAGCTATACTACTCACACCGTTCGTCTTCGGTCTTCCGAATCTTTTAGGTAACTTCCGGTTCCGCCGTGCGTTACGAGCTGGACTGTAAAGTCCAACTGGGTGCAGTAAATATCCTCTGTGCGATGTCCGGTAGAAACCTGAAGGTTAAGGCCGGTCGCCGCGCCGGTCCATCTTCCTGCCATCTCTCCATTGTCCTGTTTGACAGTAACCTCTTTCCGTGGTCATCGGAATCTTGGCGTAGGCGATC
This sequence comes from Vesta saturnalis, assembly GCA_036346205.1. Taxonomy (NCBI): domain Eukaryota; kingdom Metazoa; phylum Arthropoda; class Insecta; order Coleoptera; family Lampyridae; genus Vesta; species Vesta saturnalis. The sequence continues at coordinate 634,414 of JARFJB010001404.1, forward strand.
CGCGCGTTGTCGTCCCTAGCTGCTTCCTTTGCGAGCCGGTCTGCCCTCGTTTCCGGGGTTTCGGCGTGTGCCTTCACCAATGTAGCTTGACGGCCGACACCGCCGCTAGACGTAACAGTCGCCAGGCCTCCGCCACGAGTTCGGTAGGCCAGAGACGTTTGTCAGAGCGATCAGTGCGGCTTTGCTGTCCGACAGGATGGATATTTCCGGGACGTCTCGCAAATGTCCCAGCGCGTACCCTAGGGCTCCGACGATCGCGACCAGCTCGCCCTGGAAGTTGCTGCAACCTCGTCCAGCCTTACTCGCCGCTAGCTATTTCCTCCCACCTCGGTATATTACGTACGCCGCTCCGTTCCCCTTCCGATGCCGAGCCGTCCGTGAGCACCTGACGTCGGCCGCTCCTCTCTCCGATGTAGAAGTCGGAGGATGAAGCCACGTCGGCCGGATGCCCCAGTTCGCCGGCGTCGACCCTCGTTTCGGCCGTTCTGTTCGCGTACCCTAGTCCGCCGAGTACTCTCCCGCTTGCCCTTCCGCCTCTTCGGGCCGCTGCACGGTCTCGTTCGTCCTGTAACAAAAATCTAGCGGCAATAACGTGCTTAAGACTAGTACTGCTTCGGTTGATACCGTCCTATACGCCCGGGCCGTCTTCACGGCCATCGTTCGTTGCGCGCTTAAAGTTTATTTCGTTCCTTTACGCCTAGTCTTTCCCCAAATTTCTGCCCGTATAATACAGCCGGCTGTATCGCGCCTTCATATATAGTTTTTAGTGCCGCTCCTTGATTCCCCAGGTTAATTTCGCGGCCGCTCCTATTTTATTCCCTATCTGTTTTCCTTTGCGCTCGCGTATTTAATGTGTTCTTTCCAGTTTAACCTGTTATCTATCAGGACGCCTAAATATTTAATAAACTCCTTGCAGCGAATTCTTTCGTTACCCAACCTAAACGATGGTTTCTGCTGGTTTATGTGTTTCCCGTAAAATACCCCTTCCGACTTATTCGCGTTAAATTCGAGTTTAAACTCGCGTCCCCACGCGACTAACGTTTCAAGTGCAGTGTTCGTTACGCTTGTTAACCGTTTATATTGGGCGGCCGTTGAGATTAATAACGTTTCGTCGGCGTATCCTATTAGGCTGCATCCCGGAGGCAGCCTGGCTCTGAATATAGTGTCATATATTATCTTCCAATATACCGGCCCGGTACAGCTTCCCTGTGGACATCCGCGTTCTACCCGCCTCCTCGCAACCTCGTTGGTCAGTTGCACCTGCGCCGTCCTGTTCTTGAAGTAGCTTCCTGCGATCTTGATTAAATTCCGGGGTAGTAGGAGTCTCTGCATCTCCCATCCTATCGCCGGCACCCAGGCGCTATCGAAAGCGCGCGCACTTCACACAGCGTGCTGCCGCCCTGCAGCAACGCTGTGCGTGACGGAAACCTTGACACCGGTGACCCTGCCCGATGTCGGATTTCCGCCTCAAGTCCTCGACGGTGACTCGGAGGCGGGCGACGTGCTTCACCTCCCGAATCCTCTTCTTGTCCTCCTCGCTCGGTAGGTGTACCAAAACCAGGGGGATCGCTCGGCCTCGCTGCTTCATCCTAAAACAAGAAACTGTGTTAATTCCTTGCGTCGTCAAATCGGAGCTTACATCTGCTTCGGATAGCTCTACGGGCACGCCACGTATTACTACCTTGGCAAGACGCTCGCTCCTTGCCTGATGGGTGTGGTACAGCGTACCACACTTATCGAGATACCTCATCAGCCTGTCTCGGTCCTGGAGTGAGGCAGGCTGTATCCGGATTCCCTCGAAGGTCACCTTGGCCCTAATGAAGGCGATGTTCTTCCGGTCAAGTTCGCTGGAGAAAGCAACCCAGTTCTTCCTCTGACGAAGGATTACCGGGGGTACTTTCTCCCTGGTCTCTGCTGCGGCGGTCTGCTCCATCGCTGTGGCGGTGTCCGTGTACTGTTCCAGGGCGTGGTACAGGTTGCTCGCCGGTGACGGCGTAGGCGGGCGGACGGTCGCCTTCTTCGGCCTCTTCTTCTGCGCCACGAAGTCATCGGGGCTGGTGAATCCAGGACGGGGGTCTTCACTTCTTATTTCTTCGGCGGCTACGGCGGCGGCGGCTTGCGGCGGCGGTGCTGCTCTTGTTGTTGCCTCGGCTGGCGGGGCGACGTCTTCTACGGGCGGTGCTGTCTTCTTCGGCCTTCTCCTCTTCTGAGCGGTGGCAGCGGATGGCGCGTCGCTTCTGGCGCCCTTCCACGGAAAGGACAGAAGCGACGGTATCGGGCTGGCGGTACTTGTTGGTAGGTTGCCCGGCTTGCAACCGTACCATATCTCGCTGGTGTCGATGGCGTCCCCGTGGAAATCCCCGATGGTGTGCCAGAGGAACTCGTCGACCTCTCGGCCCGATCTTCGGCGCGGCATCGTTACGTTGATACCGGCCGATAAAATCGAATTTAATTTAATTACTTGTTAATTACAGAGTAATTAATTCTAACTTAACGACCGGATACCAGAACAGGAATGTGGTAACTTGATCATTATTGAGCTCAAGTTTTGCAGTCGAGTCTTACATAATTATCTGCTACTGTAGGATAATTATGCAGGCTCTTTTATAATGCGTTCATTACGAAAATAGGCAACATTGTAAAAACCAATATAATAATCTATTTCAAACAGCCCTTTAAAACTTCACGTCAGATAGAGATGTGTTTGTCCGTCTATGCGTCTGTCTGCCTGTCTGTCTATGCGTCTGTCTGCCTGTCTGTCTGTCCGTAAGTCTGCCGGTCTGTCTGTATGACTCTGCATGTTTGTCTGTCTGTATGTCTGCCTGTCTTTCTGCCGGTCTGTCGACTTATCGGTCTATCTGGCTCGCTCGCTGCCTGCTCACCTGTCTGCTTATCTGTCTGCCTATCTGTCGGCTTGCCTATCCGTCAGTCTCTCTGTCTGTTTGTCTATCTATCTGTTTCTTTGTTTGTCTGCCTGTCTGTCTGTCGGTCTGCCTGCCAATCTGCCTGTCTGTCTCTTTGCCTGTCTGTATGACTGTCTGGCTGTACCTTTGTGTGTATTTCGGTCTGTCTGGCTGTCTGCTTGTCTGTTTATCTGGCTGCTGTCTGTCTGTCTGACCGTCCGCCTGTCCATCATTTCGGCAGCCCGACTACGCGACTTACCGCCTGTTCGTATCTCGCTCTCTCTCTCTCTCCCCTCTCTCTCCCCTCCCTCCCTCGCTCCCTCACTCCCTCCCTCCCACCATCCCCCCTTCACCCCCCCTTTCTCCCTCTCCCTCTCACCCTTCACTCCCTTCTGTTTGTCCGTCCGACGGTTCGTCCGTCCGTTCGCCGTCCGTTCGTCGTCCGTCGCTCCGTTCGTCCGTCCGTCCCTCCGGTCGTCTGACTGTCTGTCCTTCCGTCCGTCTGTGTATCTGTCTGCCTGTTTGTCTATTTGTATGTCTGTCTGTCTGTCTATCTGTCTTCCTGCCTGCCTGTCTGCGCGCGCGTGTGTGTGTGTGTGTGTGTGTGTGTGTTGTGTGCGCGTGCAAGCGTGCAAGCGTACGTGCGTGCGTGCCTGTATGTCTGCCTGCATTTCTGCCTGCCTACCTGTCTGTCTGCCTGTCTACCTGTCTATGTGTCTGACTTCCTGCCTGCCTGACTTCCTGCCTGTCTACCTGTCTGTCTGTCTATCTGTCTGTTTGTCTGCCCGTCTGTCCGTCTGTCCGTCTGTCCGTATGTCCGTCTGTCTGTCTGTCCGTCTGTCCGTCTGTCCGTCTGTCCGTTTGTCCGTCTGTGTGTCTGTGAGTCTTTGTGTCTGTGCGTCTGTCCGTCAGTGTGTCTGTGCGTCTGTGCGTTTGGGCATCTGTGCGTCTGTGTCTCTATGCGTCTGTGTGTCTGTGTACAAATGTTCTTAAGGTAGAATTTAAGTGTTTTTCCAATACCTGAATAACGATTAATTTTATAAGAAAAAATGTAGACATAGATTTTAAGGAAAATTTAATTTTACATAACCTTGCTTTACAAAGTTTCTTAATATAACTCAAGGTAACTCTAAAAATTAATTAAATGTGAATGAAAATGGTTATAATTAAAATTATTTCATTTCCTTTAATTTCCACTCTGGTGATTTTTGCATTCCTTTGATTCTCATAATAATTGCCACTACAAAAATGTTTCGTGCTAAAAACGCATTTATTCCATAAAAAGTCATCACTTAGAACTTAGAACTTCGAACAATGCTGTGCACATAATCCATGGAAAGAATGCTATTATTCCTCCCATTATATTCTGAAGAACAAGACAAATGATTGTAGCAAAAGTGCAAAAATGGTGTCTAGAGTAGTGCAATATATAAACATTTTATTATGCAATTAGCCGTATAAAATAAGGTCTTCCTGGTTTAAAGCAAATTGATATGTGACGTGCAAGTGTTTAAAACTATTTATGACGTCCTAAAATTACTTTATTTAAGGTTTGAAAATTTTGTTGTAAAAAAATGTTAACTTCTTGGAAATGCTGTTAAAAATAATAAATTTAGTAGTTATTACTTATGTCTAATATAAGAATTTAAAACTCAATGGGTATTATTTCTGTTAATACGGCATCTTTCCAATTTATGTAATCCAAAGTTTCAGATTTGGGTAATAAAATTTCTTACCTCACGTACCACCGCTTTAGTGGTAGATAAAATGATTCTAATCGCAATTTCGTACTTGAGATATAGAAATTCTAGTAACAGCATATAAAGCAATAGTATTAAATCGACGCCTTTGTTTTAATACGTTTTTGAAAATATACAGTTGAACATATTAACAGCATGTGTTGCAATTTGGTAAAAGTATTTATTTTAGAATATGAGATATAGTTCCCAATTTTCTGGAACAATAAAGTTAACTTCTATAGAACTCGGAGATGATAAACGATGCATATGTTTCCGGATAAAGCGAGAACGAGTACAATACAAGCAATTGTCGCAGGAGTATAACTGTGCTACGAGTTTATTAAGGTGTAATAACTCTAATAACAGCTGCACTTTATACAATGATACATGAACATGCTCGAGTAGATTATAAACTTAACATAATTTGAATTAGGTACTTTATTTTTTCTTGTGTTAATTTAAATTCAGTTTTTCCACAGAACTAAGTTTCTTTGTTACAACATATTTATTATGCGAGAGTGTATTGGTGTCCTATTGTGTTTTTGTCTTACACAAACAAGTATTAAAGCACGTGCTTCACTTTAATTTTACTAAATCAAACTTCTAAAAGAATTTAAATTGTGCATCCAATTTTATAAATTAGAAAACGAACACATGAATAATAATACAGTGTGTTCATAAAGTGTGGAAATGCTCCATTAATTATTTTCGTAGCTAAAACTTGAACACGATTTTTTATTTCACTGTTCTGCTTTTTTTTTCAAAAAATTAATTTTTTACCTTCCTTACCTTAGACGATATGAGGTCATCGATATTTTTACATCAAACATTCTTTTTTTGAGCTCAACAATACCACATAATTCATATGTGACACTTTAAGTTACTGTATACTGAATATAAAAGAAACCAGTGCTCGTATTTCTTAACAATTATTTCGTTATTTATATTGCATTGAAAGTATAAAAAATAGTAAGTACTTCATTTGAGGTTTTTATTACGGTATACTTATCGCTACCACGCATAAACTTCTAGCCCATATTTAATAATACACATTTTGATTGCCACAATTTTGAGGAATTTAAATATTGTTTCTGTATTATAAGTGTTTTGTAACTGTGGTTTCATATTAGTTTACTTGATCGGCCCATCTCCACAGTTTTTGCTTTTTGAGCGCGACGTTTCAGATACGTCATCAGGCTTAGTCCTGAGAAGGAACTGTTTTGGCACTTGAGTGGAATTCATATGTTATGATTTTTTCCCAAGCACTTTACTCTCACAGTCGAACTTGGTACCTTTCACTTACTAGTTTGATAAAATTTTTCTCTAAAATGTATGGCTACAAAGTGACAGGCCCTCAAAGTTGAATTTTGAAAATCGTTTTTCGCAAATAACTCGAAAACCTTTAGGAATTTCAAAATACTACCCGCAATAAAAATTATTTCTTTCTTGACGAAGATTTTGATTGGATTGTCTATGAATGGACTGGAAGTATTAGTTTTCACATTGTTCCCGTGTACTTTCTATTCCAACTTTTTTTGTGTGTAATTTTCAGGTGTTTTGATGACTTTTTAGGTCCGTTATTCAATTTTCTGCCAAGTTGGTCCTGTTGGTTGAAGTTGATAAAGTGAACGGTTTACGAGTTATTTACAATTTCATCAGTCACGGTCAATTAAATACTACCGCACCAAAATTTAGTAAGTGGGCAGTGGACTAAAAGTCATAGTTGTCATATTATGATTTTTGATCAGTTTTCATCCAATTTCTTTATCCATAATGAATAATAATCGGTATTCCAACTCCGAAATGGCAGATATGCACATATGTGTGGTAGAGCTTTAGGGAATTGTGCTGAAGCTGTTCGCTTATATTCCAAGGCATTTCCAAATCGGCGGATACCGAATGAAAAGACGTTTACCAACATTGGCCGGCAACTTCGTGGAAGTGGTACATATTATCAATTTATAAAAATTCTATTCATATCGGGTTCTCACAGGTTGTTCGAAACCACCAAAAATTGACAGTGGTAGGAGGCGAACTGCAAGAACACCAGTTTTAGAACAAAGAGTGTTGGATGCAATTGACGCTGATCCGACAACAAGCTCTCGTCAATTGGCAAGAGAAAATAATGTTTAATGCAAACTGGGGACGTGGAGGACCGGTTCCTTGACCTGCATGTACACTGGATCTAAACCCTATGGAGTGTTTTTCCTGGGGTCGTTAAAAAATGTGGTGTATTCTGCACCAATTACAAACGACCAACATTTCCAGCAACTAATTTTTGATTTCTCTAATTCAATAAGAGATGATCCGCAATTATTTTTCAAAGTAGGTCAGTCCATCATGAAAGGAATTCGTAAATGCATAGCAGTCAACGGTGAACAATTCGAACATTTAATCAACTAATTTGTCTGTTAATTAATATTTTGTATAACTTAAACTCTTTGACAACTATAACTTTTAGTCCACGGCCCACTTACTAAATTTTGGTGCGGTTGACCGTGATTGATGAAATTGCAAATAACTCGTAGACCGTTTACTTTATCAACTTCAAGAAAGAGGAGCAAATTTGCAGAAAATTGAATAATGGACCCAAAAGTCACCAAAATAGCTGAAAAACACACACAGAAAAGTTGGAATAGAAAGTATACGGGAACAACGTGAAAACTAATACTTCCAGTCCATTCATAGAGAAAAATTTTATCTGACTTTTCGTCTTCAATCTATGTGTGGAATATATACTTGAAGCAGGGGTACGTTTTTTTGGTTTGAGTTGTATATTTTTTCGAACATATATATTAAACTTTTTCGTGGTTGTGCAGTAGTTTGTTGCGCCTAACCTATTGCGCAGGTGTATTGTGCTTAAGCTCTTTGCGCATTATTGGAATTCATATGGGTTTCATTTCCACACTAGCTTGGCTTGTTGGATTTTCTGCTAGTGCGATGTATGTGGCTTCTTTGAGTTTCCGGCGAGTTGTATTCTCGTCCTTTGCCACTATCTGTATGTCATACCATTGGATGCGCTGGTCTTCGTTCCAGACATGTTTGACGATTCTTGATTTTTCTGTTTCACCCTTGCGGACGTTGTTCTTATGTTACTTTGTTCTCAGTTTGAGTGGTCTACTGCTCTCTCCTATGCATGCTTTGCCGCATTCGCATGGTAGATTGTATGCACAATTCTTAGAATTTTGATCTTCATTGTGTGGTTTGGTTTTGGTTAGTATTCCTCTGAGCATTCTGGTCGATTTGAAGGCAGTGCGTATCTTGTATTTGCTGCCTATCCTTCGTATTAAATATTGTACTACAGATCAGATGAGATTATTTTCTTATATTTAAAATTTCCTCATTGTATGACACGATTATATTAAAATCCGAATTATAAGTGTTTTGTAATTCCATTCAGGGGAATCTTTTTATGTATATAAAAATTTTCAATTTTATATTTATATCATTAAATCGTTCAAGGAATATAATATATATATATATATATATATATATATACATAAATTAAATAATTTTTTTAATTTTACCGAATAATTCGAAAACGATAAATCTTAAAGAAAGGACACCTTACATAAACTAACATTAAGATTTGATGCTAAATCCGAAAACGGTATAAAAATTAAGGTATTCCATTTGAAATAAGCAAGTTATTGAGGTTTGAAATCATGCAACTTCGAATGAATATTTCGGGGGTTGTAGAGAACTTTTTTTAAATTGAAACACGTCAAAACGTAGCATATTAGATTTTCTTCGAGCCCCAGAATAGCGATTCCGAAATTCGCAGTGGTCAGGGTACAACACCGATTTTTGTGAAACCCTGCAGCTGTCAAAATTTTGATGTTTTTCCAAATAATTTGAAGACGGTAAATTTTGAAGATATAACATCTTACATAAATTGACATTAAAATTAATTTGAAGATGAATCCGAATATGGCAAAAAAATTTGGGGGTTCTATTAAAAAAAACGTAATTTGTTATTACCACACTATTATGATGCACTTCGTATATTGAAAAATAATTTGAAAGTGCGCATCTCTTAAACACCAAAATCTTTGATAGGAAACATTTCCTTCTAAAACTCATATTTACTGACTATGTCACACTTTGACTCACTAATGAGCAACCCTGTGCATATATATATATATATATATATATATATATATATATATATATATATATATATATATATTTCTGCATGTGCGACGAACTTTATAGATAATGAATGCCTCCGTGTTAAGATATCCCCAATATTCTTTAGTGCACATGTCTAACTGTACCCTCTATGTTTATATTTACCTGTTTCTGTCACGCTAAGCATAACATCTGCAATTATACCTTACAGTCGGATATTCATTTGTACTCGTTTTAAAACAACATTTGTGTTCCATATTGTCGCTTATCTAAACCTCAGGGCGGTTTTGAGTTTGGGATAAAAAAGTTTTAGAATGCTATTCCTCACTCATTAAGTCCTCTTGCTTACAATACTTTCAGAGAAAAAAGTTAAAAGGTTTCTTATTAATAACGTGTTTTATTCTTAAGAGGAATTTCTAAACTTTGATCTAGATTTAATGCAAACGTTCGTGTAAGAATTTTTATATATTTTTAATGATTGTTTGACGAGTGAATTTACGTATTGTTAAAAAGCATAAATGATTTTTTTATTATTATTAGTATTATTATTATTATTATGGGATCTTCTGATATCTTGAGAAACATTATTCTTTCGCCCCGGTTAAAATCCTATAATAATGTATCTGGGTGTTTCTATACTAGGAGATGCCCATTTATGTTTATTTGGGGTTGGTATGGCTGGATGTATGTGTTTCCCAACTTCTAAATGCTACTGAAGTGTTTACATTTTTATCAATGTGCTTTGTTTTTTTTTTATGTTTTTCCAAATAATTTGAAGACGGTAAATTTTGAAGATATAACATCTTACATAAATTGACATTAAAATTTGAAGATGAATCCGAGTATGGCAAAAAAAATTTGGGGGTTCTATTATTTATGTATTCTATTAGCCAATTTCTCGGCTAATTCCGGAATGATGTGTAGAACTATCCAATATATCTTATCTATGTTAACTTTTAATGCTTTCTCCGCCACAGTAGACATTATTGCGTCGGTGTCAATGTTACTCCGAATTAAAACCAATTCTTGTCTGATGTTCTAAATCACTCTATTGCAATCTTCAGCAAAACCAAATAGCTTTCGCAAAGGTACACAAACATTAAAATAGCTCTGAGCATTTGTTAGTGTGCTATTTGATGTAGGTAACCAACCTGCACGTTAATGAATTTATATGCATTTTTATTTATGGTCAGTAATGGATTAGTAAATCAGTATATTCATTTATGATTGTCAGTTTTGAAATTAGACAACTAGGCTATCATATTTCGAAATTAAGGTTACGTTTAACGTAAAGTGGAGATACAATTATATATATATATATATATATATATATATATATATATATATATATATATATATTTAATGATTGATATATAATTTTAGAATGATATATAGAATTGGGATCAATAAATAAATATTGCTCCGACTAGAAACTCAGGGGATAGGGTTCAAGGAGTTAGTTTTGTGATGATATTAAATAAAACATTCATATTAAAATTTTCATAAGATAACTCAATTACTGTCTTGCAATTAAATTTTAATTCAACTTAAATTGTTGTATTCAAACACCTTGTATTATAAGCAATTATACAACACATTACGCGCATGCGGATATCTGTATGTAATAGCGATAGTGTGTTTCATGGCTGAACACGAACATAAATCCTGTTACTGACAGTATAATTTGATTTTTTAAACTGACGTAATATTATTATATACTTACTGATTCGCGTTTTTATTCGCTGACGGGTATTTGTTCCAATTATTTGCACATGTAAACATCGATGATACGCATAATTCATAAACATAGCCTAGATTGCTAATATGAGATTCATATACTTACAGCGTTAATCTTCCTTCTGCTGCGGTGATCTCCAATCGTTGAAGTCCCGTTCTCCAAATCAGCTGTATTGTGGATCCTAAGAAGTATGCTGCTACAACAGTGATTGCTATCGACCATGAGCTTCTTCAGGTACGTTACTTATTAACTTTTTCCATAAGCACTTTATTTTAGTATTGTATAATTTTAATGCAATATTTATCTGCATTCAATTCTAATTTATTAAAACTTTTCTAATTTCTATGAAATTAATAAACTCTGTTATTGTCTTAATTAATGTTGTTTATATTAAAAAAAATTAATAACAATATTTCATAATTCATTAGAAATATCAATTTAGCAATTCACTTTTTATTAATTACTCTAACCTCACTTTTGTTTTGAGTAATTGAACTTTGCGAATATGTTTTTTTTTTATATGAATTTGGGTAGCAAAAACCTAGCAATCTTAATTTTTTATTACATGTTCTAAACAAAAGTAACATACTTTCACCTTTAAAATTAATAAGAGACTCTTAAGAAAATTTTCAAATGTATCACTTTTTTCTAAAACGCCAACTTTGATTGGACCTTATACACCATACAAACAAACCTGAACTTAATTCTGATTGGTTGATCATATTTCTGAAATTTACAATTTATTAATTTTACAAATATCTTTGTTATACAAGGATACATCTTAAAAATATTATAAGTATTAGATTCTACATAAAATTTTCTTTAAAATGATACCCCATTTGACCTATTTCGCTTTTAAACTACTTTACTATGATAATTATACTATTTATGCATTTTCACATACAGAAATTTACTTATACCTAACTTATTTTAACCTCCACAGGAAAACTATGGTCATATTTGGATTCTCCGGCCCGAAAAACAAAGTTACACTAACTTTAACTTCAACACAGTCAACAATGTAAAATACTATCTCACAATCGGAGTTCAAAATCTCCATAACCTATCTTCTCGACACATTTAGTTAATTTACACCAACAATTTAATTTATGTGGCTACACTTCTTTTTAACATAACTGTAAATTACTTTTACACTAATTGTTCAATATTATTCATAATTTCATAAATTATATGAATCTTTCTAACATTGTCTTTAATTATACAATTTATTTCACCGACATGTTATCTAATACATACTATTTTCTTTTATTTTAGAACTGAAGCAGATTATGCTACCAGAACAAGCTCTACCTTTTTCCAAATGGATATGATGAACAATATTAAAGAAAATACATAATTTATGTCTTCCGAAGGTGATCGGAAACTATTAATGTTACCTCGCAATCTTGTCTTAAACAACACAGTGATTTAAACAGAAAACAAAATGTATCCAACCAAGAATTGATTTTTATCTTATGGATAAATAATCTAGGATTTAAGAAAAGAACACTTACCCGACGCTCCTTAAATAGCAAGAATTAAAAATATAGCAATAACCAACATCTTCATGTCATAATAATGAAAAAAATCCATTTTTTCCACAAACGTTAAATAATACTTTGTTTTGCTCTCTATTTTTAGTGACCAAAACGGGCGTTTGATCTCTAGTGAGCAAAATTTGTCGATCGGTTACTATGCCTGCGGTTGTTATGAAAATCATAGTGTGCCTGTTTTGACCTTTCGCCATAAATGCACTGTAAACATTTACACCGTACCAAACAGTTAGTGTATTAAATTTCGTGTAATGTTTGTATACATGTACTACTGTTACATATTTAATGAAATTATTGGCTGAGATTCTTGGCCATTACCTTACTCAGTTTTTACGTCCGTATTTTTGACGTCACTGTCACATGCAAGATGACATCGGCGCATCTGCAATAATTGTAATAAATCTGTCACAGTACAAGTTACAAGAGCCAGTTATTGAACTGCTAAATAATTGATATGATTTTGGAAAAAATTATGTTTAGCATTCTTGAGCAAAATCAGTTGTGCTCCTCTCGTTCTAGATGAAGCACTCGCTCCCTGCTCTCGCTCGTGTGTTCATATCTAGAGCTCGAGAGTAAATAGCGCTTGTACCAAAAATAACCATTATTTATATATGCATTTTGTTTACTAACTTATCTCCTTATTCTATTTACATGTACTTCAAACCGTTACATATTTGTTTTCGCATTATTTCAGATCAACAGTAACAGGGCAGCTAATTTAGCCACCAGTGGCGTACGGGACAGGTTTGTATTATCCTATCTTCTTTTATAGTGAGACCGTTATAGCTTAAAACATCATTCTCTCTATTCCTGATATCGTGACGGCGCTACTGTTATTTGTTACTTAAATTTCTTTTATTCGATTTTTTTATTGATTATATAATAATAAATAAACGTCGACAATACCTCAAAATTAAAAACAATCCTATATTAAGAAAAATGAAAAAGTAAATCAGAAACAACAATAACCCCAGACAGGTGGATACCATATTAAACACTTTCACTATAACATACTCATGATACATTGTAATGATTATAAACAGCTGCTTAACGTAAGAAAAGGTAAACAAACTTTGACTCTATGCAAGCCAAACAAAATGACAACACGGTAAACTAGCCAGGTGAAATTACGATTTATCAAAAATTCCCATAGAACAACTGAATTTATAAAATGCAATAATGACGGCTTTCATACAATCAGGATCATTGGTATTACTAGGCCCTCGGAAGTTCACCTGAAACGTTGATTAAAAGATTAAAAGATAATCAAACGTAAACCAACAATAATTTTGAAAACGCCAAAGCGTTTCTACAAAAATATTCTGTCATCGATAGCATTCTACAGCTGGTGCTAATATCGAAATTCCATCAAGCACTAGCTGTGCACTTTTAACGGCGCACAAATACTCAGAGTTGGCACTTTTTCTAATTAAATTTTAAACACTGATAAAAACACAATATTAAAGATGTGGTTATATCCTTAGCCAAACTCTGGCACTTGACAGGTCACAGTACTAATGTCAATATACTTTATAAATCCTTATGCTAAAATGATAATGATGTAACAATATTCTACTGCAATAATTACAGGTTTTTGATCACTTTCTTATGGTGTAAAATAGAGTCTATGGAATAGCTGTTGTAATGGTTTTCAAGTAGACTATTAGACGTATTATTATTCGAGACGAAATGCCGAAAAAATGTCAAGAGGTTCAAATAAATCTACGTCATCACTGGTCCGGTAAAGTATAAGGACATTACATATCAGAAATTCTTTTCCATATACATTCTCAAAATGTCGTATAAACCAGGTTCAAGGTTGCTTTACCTATGCAGACCCAATATTTGGAATATGTTTGAAAGACATTAAAACTGTAAGACCATGTCAGTGATTCAGTACAGTTGGCGCTAAATAAAGTAAAAATGATAGCAATTCAGTGGCCTACCACCCCTGTAAGTCTGAAAATGAGAGAGATTTTCTATTAAATTCTTTTGGAATATAGTTTCGTAGTGACTCCACACGAGTTGAAATTATATTTATAGTTCTAATACCCAAAATTGTTACCACAGCGCCATTTACCAAACAATTTAGTAATTTGCTTGTTACCCCTAATCATATAAGCTACAGGAAATCTACTTACTAATCCAATAGGAAATTGAATGAGGACATACCAGTGTTTCATTTAAATTACAACTCAATCCAGTTGTAATTTGAATGAACGATCACTGCGTTTAGAGGAATTTGTTGATTTTAAACCTACCATACTATTAATGTATTCACAGACTCCATTACACATTTCGTAGGATAAATACCATTTAAATTGCTTTTGCACAAGCGTCACAAACAAAACTGTGAACGTCTATGGCATATAGGTATTTAAAAGTGATAAGTATTTTGTAATAAATCATCTAATTCATTGCCAAAATCTCCAAATGTGCATTCAATGGTTTTGATGTTGAATTACTATAAAATACAGCTAGCACAAAACGATTGGTTTTAATTTTACTTACTACAATCCCTAAAATAGAAAATATTTGAAGTACTGAATAATGGAAGACCATCTACATTATAATGACTCAATTGCATTAGCGGCATTTTCATACTGTTGTTATCAAAACAACCGCAATACACTAATTAATCTCCATAAAATGTTATCATATCATGACCATAATACTTTCCTAACTTATAATTTTTAATAAAAAAGAATTCAAATAATCATCTGATTTAATTTTATTAGGTATAAATATACTATACCTATTCTCCTAAGATCCACATGTACGTGACAGCGTATGTGTGTGTGTGTGTGTGTGTGTGTGGTGGTGCGTGCTGTGGTGTGTGGTGTGTGTGTGTGTGTGTGTGTGTGGTGTGTGTGTGTGTGTGTGTGTGTGTGTGTGTGGTGTGTGTGGGTGGTGTGGTGGTGTGTGGTGGGGTGGGTGTGGGTGTGGTTGTGTGTGTGTGTGTGGTGTGTGTGGGTGGTGGTGTGTGGGTGTGGGTGTGTGGGTGTGGGTGTGTGGGTGTGTGTGGGTGTGTGTGTGGGTGTGGTGTGTGTGTGTGTGTGTGTGTGTGTGTGTGGTGTGTGTGGGTGGGTGGGTGGGTGTGTGTGTGTGTGTGTGTGTGTGTGTGTGTGTGTGTGTGCGTGTGCGCGTGTGTCAAATCCAGTTTGATAGAAATGACAATATTTTCAGAAAAATGCGAATTTCTCAGTTGTTAAAACAGATTTAAAACAGACGCATGCAATGAGATGAAAATATGTAGGGTGTTGCATTAAAAAACGGCTTGGTTGTCCATATTAAAAATATGTTAAAGATGAGTCTATAAGGTCAACCTATTTGTTCATTAAAGGTACCTTCTGATTATAAACGCTTCCAAAACATCTAATTTGTCTTTTTTATTGCAAAAATGTAAAAATTTAATGTTGTTTTGTGAACTCATAAGATGATTATCTATTATTAAATGTTTGACATAATTAAAAACATTTACCCAGTTAACACGGAAACGACAGAAAATAAATACATATCAATTTCATATTTTGGAAAAATATCAGAAAAAGTAGCTCACATATTACAAAAAAAAGAACAAGAAATACAAAGTAGCTTTCAAAACTAATACCAATGTTCTTAAATGTTTATAAAATGCCAAAGATTCTACTAACGACATTTTGGAGTCGAGTATTTATGAATTCAACTGCACTTTCTGTAATTCTATTTATATTGGGCAAACACTTAGGAACTTTGATATTAGATACAAAGAACACATTAGATGATACAAATACAAACACGCAGACAAATCAAATTATGCTAAACGTTTAATAGCAAATAATCACTTTATGACTTCAAGAAACCATTTATAAACATAAACAGAAAGTATCTTTATTACCATAACTACTTGTTTGTTATTTTACTTATGTATTTTTCTTGATAATGATACATGTTGTATTGAATCGCGTAGAAAAACAAAGAATTATACAAAATAAATTGTTGAATTATATTGTATTTAAAAAATTAGTGCTTATAAAACCAAAAGACTTGAGCGTGTTTCCAGCTAAAGAAAAAGCTAATGGTCGCTTTCGAAGATGTTACGGAAGCACTTAAGCGAGTCGTAAAAATTAATTCACACAATGTAGTTTAGATATTTATTGTAGGTACTAATGTGTTGGTTCATCTATACTCATTAATATACGGCTTGTTGAATACGCAACTTTAGAATAATTACGTAGCTAATTTGTATATTTTAAAAAAATTATAATTGTAATTTTCGAAATAAAGTTTGGCGTGATGTTTTATTCTTTGCTTGAGTAATTTTTGCATAGTATATATTGAAGCTAGACTTGTTTTCTTAATATTTTTAGGGATAGCATTGGTCTAAACTAGTAATGAATAATTACCAAAAGCATTAGATCATTTTCTTACAGTTAGTACAGATGTAATAAAATTAATTAAAAGAATTTAAAACATCGAAAGGGAGTGGTACAGAAATGTCAAAATAAAAATGGCATACTAAGTAGGTATTAACTTTAATGTGAGTTGAAACTTTAATACTTAAATCATATTTATATACCAAAATCAAATTAATAATATGTTAATTATTTTATATAAATTAGAATTTTGAGAAAGGGACTATGAATTACTAGGGTTATATTTTGACGTACGCTGCAACTAGTCTCGCCATAAAAATATTATTATTACGTAAAGGTAGTTAATTTATCTACTAATCATCTTCAAAAGCAACAATGGCAACCAAAGTGTATTTCTCAAAAACTGACATAATTAATTTCTCTCTAATAAGCCAATTGGCAGCATTTTCGAGCCTTAATTTATTACGGTTTCAAATGTAAGTTAAATGAAAATTAGTATTTAGAATTCCTTTGCATGGCTTTTGACTTTCGAGAGCTATCGTATTTCGTTCGTTCGCCGAATTCAAACGCAATGAACTGTGTGAAGGAATGGCTAAATCTGCTGGAACGCAAGAAAATGGTAATCATGTACGATGTGTGGTGATTGAAGATCCATACTATACATACAATATGAATTACCAGCCATTCGGTTCCACAGCTGTTTTAAAAATAATGCATGAGGAACTCAACATAAAAAAAATTGTTTGTCGGTGGGTGCGCCATCAGTTGACTCAGTTAAAAGAACAGAACGTATAAGAATTAATCGGAAAACACTGCAAATGTTGGAGAACAGGTTCATAGGATAATGCCTATCGTGGCTGGAGTTGAAACACGTACATACCATTTTACAATGTTCCAACTCGTGACATGGTTACACTAACATAACCCAGTGGTTTATTTTGAAAATCTGTAACATAACATTCTAACACACAAAGTAGACCCACGTACCATACAAATAAATAAGTAACAACGAACGCTTATCAATAATTAAGCTGTCAGTAACAAGCTATTCAAGCACGTTGGTTATGATTATTTTTTTTTAATAATTGTGGACCTAAACAGACTAAATTTGGCCTATCGTGCTAAAGCACTCAGGAACACTTAGGAGGATGGATAGAGGGACATTGAATTGCCAAGAGATGCCTATGAACAGCTACCTTAAATGTTTTCATATCATAAGTGAGAGGAAAACAAGAACTAGGGAGATCATTCTAGAGTTTAGATGTCGTGTAGAAGAATGTGGATTGCGCCCATTTAGTACGACAAATGGAAATTTGTACTGCATACTGATAATCTGAATGAGCAAATCGAGTATTCGCGATTAGCGCGAGATGGTATCAAAGAATGTAATTCAGCAGCGCAATAACCATTGTAATACCGATAATACCAAGAAAGAATTGAAACGATTCTTCTAAGCTCAAGGGACTGTATGTCAGAAGTTAAGGTCGCGTTAATTATAAGCCTAATCGCTTTCTTTTGAATACGATCAACGATATCGAGAGCGTATTGCGGGGCGCCAACCCAGAGGTGAGAATTATATTCTAGATGAGGTCGAATTAAACAGCAGAAAGAATTTTATGTGTTACGTGGGTGTATTCTGTGTTACAGCTTGTCTATACGCAAGAGATTCATACGTCATTGCACATGATAGATGTTTTTTAACCTCAGAAATTCCATGTCATTAAAAACACACATTTCTTATTCATTCTAGTCAGGTTGTGCGTACTTCCACTTCAAGCTGAAGCGATGGGCACTTTTAATCCTAGTGAGATCAAAAAAATTTCAGAAACACCAGATCACTTGGACCAAGCATCTGATCGAGAAAACTACGAACCAAACAGTAAACAATTTTTAATAAACAAAGAAATTAAACAATATTAATTCAATTAAACAGTTAAACTGCGCATTAGATCGTTGAATCGTGAAAATGAATTTGATTAAACCAGGAGTCAAACTTTACAAACCGCAAATGGTTAGTAAAAATCGATTAGAAGTCTATTAACAAAAACAAAATGATGCTCATCAAACTTTAACATATCAAAGTGCAATTAAAACCCCTAAAATATCCCAGATGGCGCAGATCGTATACATGAAAATTAGCAGCTTGGGATAACATGCGGCGAAGTTCAATGTAATTTAGATCGTACATAGTTAGTTTCGTCGTCCTAACACTCGTAAATAAGTTTGGTCATTTCTAGAATCTTATTTCTTCACCTTTTAAAAGCTAACATAAGAATATATACATTTCTCTCGAATATGTGGATGTATATAAGTGTGCCTCAAGCTAATTCAGCATACTCTCAACATAAATTTTATAAAACAATGAAAAGCTAGTCTTCAGGGAGATTTATTATTATAGTTACTAAATCTGGTTACCATTCACTGACGTTACCGAACACTCACTGTGATTACGGTTCAGTTGGAGAATTCAGATACAAACCGATATAAATCTTCAGCATTACTGGTAAGATGTGGACCAGCCTATTCAGATATATAATGACCGAAATTGTCGATAAAAAAGTAAGGGTTGCAAGCCAATGCATATATAGTGAACTTCACCCTGTGGAAAAAGGTGTCTCAATTATAAGTTAATGAAAAAATAATATAATAGGAAACACTCATTTTATGAGAAGTGTTACAGGTTACTTCTCGATGGAGTAAAACCATTTAAGTGCAAAACAAGGTTACTGTAATACGCTAAATCACTAATGCAAAGTTTGTGGAATAGTGTTCACCTGTCAGTCATTTCAAAAGAAAAATCAAAACAAGATATATGGCGGAAGGAACAGAATGATTTCAAGTTGTATTCCAACTGGGAACGTCATCATAGCTCGCTTATAGAAACAAACATCAACATCAACATCAACATCAACGTCAACGTCAACGTCAACGGCAACGTCAACGTCAACACCAACGTCAACGTCAACGTCAACGTCAACGTCAACGTCAACGTCAACGTCAACGTCAACGTCAACGTCAACGTCAACGTCAACGTCAACGTCAACGTCAACGTCAACGTCAACGTCAACGTCAACGTCAACGTCAACGTCAACATCGTCAACGTCAACGTCAACGTCAACGTCAACGTCAACGTCGTCAACGTCAACGCCAACGTCGTCAACGTCAACGTCAACGCCAACGTCAACGTCAACGTCAAGGTCTACGTCAACGTCAACGTCAACGTCAACGTCAACGTCAACGTCAACGCCACCTCCAACGTCAACGTCAACATCAACGTCAACGTCAACGTCTACGTCAATTACAACATCAACATCAACATCAACATCAACATCAACATCAACATCATCAACATTAGCATCAACATCAATATCAACATCAAATCAACATCAACATCAACATGAACTCCACAAAATATGATTAACGATATCAACGCTTCTTAAATAAATTACAAACGAAAACCTGCAAGTTTTATGCAAGTAATAAAAAAGTATTACGGTGATTTCAACTACCATACTGCGACTACTCAATAAGAAAACTACCATATTTTTGTAGCATTGCATAAACACTATAAAACATACACATACTATTTCTTTATTGTAGTTTTTAATTTATCTAGCTTTATTCTAATTTTGCAGTTGTACATTTATATATTTTATTTCTTTTTCTAACCAGTAATTTGATAAAAACAAATTGTTTTCGAATTCCAAATACATATCTGTCTTTATTCCTAAATACAATGTGGTTTATAGCTTTAAGTCAATTCAGTCCTCCAAATTTTCCAACCTAGCTTATTTTGGAAGATTAATCTTGCCTTTTCTTGAATGAGAACCATGTTATTGTCCTTAGCTGTATGGTTGCTACACACATCTACTAGAGTCTTGCTAATTTTTCGTATAAAGTTTTAAGATTTTTTACTTTTGTAAACGTAGAGCAGTTAAATGTGAGGTGTATGTTGGTCTCAAATTCTTCTAACGGTTCTTCCGTTGGTAAGCGTACAATTTCCAATCCATTAGAAACTGTTACAGCCAGATTCCCTAAGATATAGGTAAAAATATCTATAAGCAAGTTTTAAATAAACGTATAAAAAGGAAACATAATACAATACATAATACATAATAAAATAATAAAAGAAAGACCGCACTGCTTTAATCGAATAAGGACAATGTCTGTTTGTTACATTGATTTTTTCCTTTAATATTTGCGTAATAACATTGGATGAACAAACCAATCCCATCTCCACGATTTTTACATTTGTAGGGTAAAGAATAGAATACTATTTAGGCCATTGTTACAGAAGGAAAGACGTTTGGTCTGAAGAAATCCAATTGCGAATATGCAATGAAATTGATTTGGTACCATTCGCCCTGTTTAGGTCTATTTTTAAACAGCACAAAATAAAAAACTACCTTTGGACTACCTGAAGACGCTATTTTGAACACTATGTTATTCGAATTAATTGAATTCATTGAAAAAGAAAATGAAGAATTATTTTATTTTAGCGGTTTGGTTAAAATCGCTAAAAATTTTTGCCAAATGGATTTACCTTTACCTCCAAATATTAAAAAAAACTAAATCATTACAGAAAGGAAGCCATTGTTATGAAGAGAGTTCTAATCGGACTGTTTTCTGTTTTAAAGAAAACTGGTTTAAAATTTTAAAAGTAAAAGTTATGATCTAAAACTTAGTAGTTTAGACCAACGAAAACAAAGTATATTCGATGTATGTGCCAAAATACTAGAGGTAGAAATTAGATCTACAATTTTCAAATAAATCAATGTCCTACAACTGAATATTTGGTCTTGTAACATTCAAAACCGCTTAAGTACTTCCACTTCCACTTAGATCCTGAAAATTTGACAATCTATTCCGCTCTACCCTTTGCACAAAAAATGTGTCAACTGGTGCAACATGTACTGTTACTTTTAACCAACCTTTTTATATTAAAGCACCAGATATGGTCGCAATTGCGATTGAAAAAAAAGTTGTGTTCGCCTAAGGTTATTTCACTTGTTGATATCTTGCTTAGGTTCAATAGGATAACTTATGTCAGCAAGCGGGTTAGAAGAAATGCGAGACAGAATATATGTAAAAAATAGCATGTCATTCATGATGTTTGAACATTTTTTTACTCGATCATTGAGACGGGATTTGATTCCCATCTCGCATTAATACGGAATATTGTAAAACACGAAAATTTTGATAGCATCAATAGAAAAAGCGTTGACAAACTCCATTAACCTGACTACGATGATACTGCACATTTAAATCTTGAACGAGATGTTGAAATGCGTCTTTATTGAGTAAGAGCAATAATTCCTTATTTTCATTCTGCAAGGTACCTTTAACATTCCAAGTTTACTCATCTCTACTTACAGCAAATGCAGGAAACGAAACGTATTCCTGAAGAGGAATACAAGACATTTCTAAATTTCTTCTCAGTTCGACATCAAGGTCAGAAGTTTGGTCAGATATTACCATAGAGCAAGAAGGCTCAAGAAGTTTTAATACACGGAAGAGGTTTGACAGAAACTAATGTCGTAAAATGGGTCCTCTCAATGCCTCGGTGTTCAAGAATTTGTGAAGCAATAGAGCGTTTAGCTAAGGTAAAGTCAGTTTACCTAGAACAATATGTTGAGTTGCGTGCTTCTCGAGAAAATAGTGACATTCCTGATTCATTAGGTCAGAAGGTGCAGTTACTTTCTCTTACTGCAGGTATAGGTACGAAGCGAAAGAAGTTGGCGACATCATTTAGAAGAAAACAATTTGCAAAAATGTTGGTGGTTTACAGTTACAATGGAATAACAAAGTCAAACCGTAAGATTAATTCATACAACAATTAAAGTTTTTTCAAGGTTTGTCCTGTAAATTCAAAATAGATTTTTAATCGAATAATATATAGCTGCAAATCACAGAAATAGTTGTGGTCGGTCTCTCTTGGGTAGTAATTTTATGATCTTTTCACTTCCGCTTATACCGGAAGTAACACAAAACTCTCATATTTTAAATGTAACGCCATATACCAATCTTTGGATATCCGATTTCCCTATACCTAACTTGTGCCGTTTTCCATAAAATTTTGAAATTAGAAAATTTTAACTCTCCGATTAAACCCGTTTAATTTCTATTTCTTTTATTCATCCTTTTTTGCTTTCAAATAATTATTATACACATAACTACATTCTGATAGTTACAAAATGAATAAAATGTTATACAGGATGAACATTCTGAAGATATTTTAACTAAACACTCTTTAAATGGAAAACCCTATATCTTTTATTTAAGAATAGAAAGTAAAAAAACATATTATTCGATATTAATAGGGGAACTTGCCCATCCGTGAAACATCAAAAATTTAACTTCGTATAACTTTTCTATTTTCCAACATAATGATTTGTAACTTCGTGTATAACTATGACAATAAGTTTAAATTTCAGATATTGAAGAACAATGTTTGCTTATATTAACTAAAACTTTGGCGTAATGACATTTGTGTATGTTCTACGAATGGAAAAATATTTTCAAGTGTTATTTCAGATGAAATTATCTACAGTAAACCAAGAATAGTTCTTTCTGAATTCCAATAATAAAAGTCGTTTATTGAACATTTTAAGGAAATGATGAATCTTACAGATATCACTATAAAATAAGCTTAAAGTGATGCCGACGCTTTAATACTGGCAACTGCCATATTACTGCAAGCAATAAATTTAAATATAACACTTGTCGGTCAAGATACGGACTTACCTCTGCTGTTAACCCATATTTCAAAAGGGTACATCTTTATGTTGCGACCTGGAAACCAGGACTGCCAGATCAAGTGACGAATATCTCAGTGTCACAAAATGGTCTTGGGAAAATTGTAAATTTTATTTATTTACACCATATTTAGTTGCAATATCACATGTTCATTGAATCATGGATAATGTTTGAAAAAAATACATCACATCACTTTGTTTTATATTAACCCTTACTTGGAACTGCACGCTGACCGCGCGACAATTGTAAAAAAAATGGCGAAGAATTTTTGCTGAATCTATACGGTATGCAAAAAGGTACTAAGACGTTAAACGAACCAAGATTATTGAAGTATAATGCATTAGGAGCGCGTTAGAGTCTTACCACCAATTTGAAACTAGCTATACTGGCATTTTCGTCAGATGCAACGAAGAGTATATCATGAAATTCAACAGTAGCTGATAAATTCACTAGATTAGCGGCAATGAGGCTGGAAAAATCACAACAATGCAATTAGTCCCGTAAGTGTGAATTCGGCAGTGATACCGGATTTCATTTTGAAAATGTTTTTTTGTAACTGACAAAATGGTAACAAAAAACATACAATTACCGTGACGGAAACTTTTTCGTTGAAACCTCCTCCATAAATGAATATTTAGAATTAAAAATTATTATTAATTTTATTAAATACATAAATAAAAAGTTTACCTCGAGTAGGATTTGAACCTACGACCTGTACTTTGCAATAGTACCGCGCTAACCAACTCCGCTATCGAGATTCAATCCCCAATCGATGTAAATTTAACATTGGTTAGCGCGGTACTCTAGCAAAGTACAGGTCGTAGGTTCAAATCCTACTCGAGGTGAACTTTTTACTTATGTATTTAATAAAATTATATATATATATATATATATATATATATATATATATATATTCGTTCATAACAAAAACTTGCGATATTGCAGGCTCACATTCTATTAATATAAGTAATTTGACTGTAGCCTCATTATATTTAGAATTTACATCAGTTCTACATACATAAAGACAAGATTTACATCGATTGGGGCTTGTATCTCGATAGCTCAGCTCAGTTGGTTAGAGCTGTATTCTAGCAAAGTACATGTCGTAGGTTCAAATTCTACTCGAGGTAAACTTTTTATTTATGTATGAAAATGTAAACTTTCACCATTAACACTCATAATAAAATACTTATCTTTTTTGGGATTTTTTAATGGCCTAGTTATTCTTTACTACAATTTTATAGTTGGCTTATACGTTTCTCAAACTGTTATATTAATAGCAGGCTTATGTTTATGTTTGAATTTTTCAAATTTGACAAAATTGTTTCCTACATCTTTAACAATTTTTAACAAACATTACTACTGACGAAGATAACTGTAAGTGTTATCGAAACGTTTAGATTGTATAATTTAAAGTACACCATTAAAAAATCCCAAAAAAGATAAGTATTTTATTTTTATTTATGTGTTTAATAACACTAATAATAATTTTTTATTACATAAGGTAAACGTCCCAAATATCTGCCACTTAAGGATAAGCTCCAACTTTGACAAACTATTGAAAAATATCTCTCAGAGTATCCGTAATGAAAAAATAATAGAGGCTAGTGAATTTATTCAATTAGTGGAAACATTCTCCCAAAAAGCAAATTAAGTTAGATATTTTCGTCAAAACAAATAAATATATCAAAACTGTAGCAAAGTACAGGTCGTAGTTTCAAATCCTACTCGAGGTAAACCTTTTATTTATGTATTTAATAAAATTAATAATAATTTTTAATTACATATTCGTTCATAACAAAAACCTATAATAATTGAATATTTAGAATAATAATAATAATGTTTTTTTTATTTAGTTAACCCATTCGAACAATACAAAATTATACAAAAATGCTAACATAACGTAGACATTTAATGCAGATCTTGGTGAGACGAATGGCACCATATAACATTCACTGGAAGCGAAATGGAAGGTCGCGTGAATATTTAACCTACACGTTACAGGAACGTATTCGCTGTAACATCAAAACAAATTCCCTAAAGGATAACAATAATAAAAAGCCTCGACTGTCGCAAAATGCGCACGTGTGCGTGCTTTATATTGTTGCTAGACTACTAGTACCAATTAAACGCAGACACACAGACACTCAGACACTCACACACGCACGCACCCGCGCACGTACACGCACACGCACACGCACACGCACACGCACACGCACACGCACACGCACACGCACACGCACACGCACACGCACACGCACACGCACACGCACACGCATGCGCACACGACACGCACGCACACGCACACGCACACGCACACGCACACACACGCGTCAGCACATGCACACGCACACGCACACGCACACGTACACGTACACGCACACGCACACCCACACCCACACGCACACGCAC